>CM060612.1:28790919-29083419 GCA_030578255.1 Tiaroga cobitis
TGTAGCAATTATTCTCCATGGGGTTAACTTAAAAATGTACTAATATATTTTTAAAAATCAAAAGTTTTATCTGTTAACATTATTTAATGCACAATGAATGAAGTGAACAAACATGAACAATCAAGTGTTTGTATTAAATAACATTCACAAACATTAATTAATGTTGTAAAAATATATTGTTCACTCAATGTGTTGATGTTGCATTAAGTAATATTAATGAATGGTGTCTTATTGTAGTGTTACCAAACTATACAGGAGATAAAACATGTTTTATTTGACTTAACTGTACTTTTATTTAATCCATAAATGTCACTCTTGCCTGTCTTCAAAGCTTGAGAACCCTGTAGCTGATTTCTAATGCAAGGGCTAGAAATCAATTAATTCTGATACTTCCTCATCATCATGGAGAGCGCATCGCACCGCTTTCTCCTTTCCACAAGCGCTTGCTCTCCCGTGTCTCCGCTATGCAACCATGAACAGCGGCGAGCCTGGAAAGACGAGCTCGCACGTCTCTTCTATTATGAGCGCTTGCCGCGCCTACATTTGAAATTTGCACGCGCAATAAAAACGCGCTATATAAACGTGTGAACGGCCCTTTATGGCAACGTGACATTAGCCTAATTCAAAATATTTCCATATGTGGCTCTTTCCTCATTTCTTGGATTCAGAGCCACCGCATTAGCAGCGCCGGTCGCCGTGTCTCAGAGTGTTTTTATGAAGAGTACGCACCTCTGCATCTTTCCGACAGCGCATCAAGAACCGGATTAACCCGTTACTCGGTACCTAGAAAAGCTGGGACCGTAACCGTTTATTTTTTTAGTACCGACATGGTACCGAAGTACCGAGTTTTTTGACAACACTAGTCTTTAGACATGGAAAATCTATTTTACAATCGATTCAATGAACACTTATGTCTCAAAGCGAACAGGATTTTTTCACAAAAGCAACAGCCCTAATGAAGTTTTAAGAGTGTTAATTGTGTGTGTGCTGCAGTTTTCTGGTGGGTGAGGAGCTGTTTGTGGTGATGGAGTACTTGGCCGGCGGCTCGCTCACAGATGTCGTAACAGAAACATGCATGGACGAGGCTCAGATCGCCGCTGTGTGCCGAGAGGTGCGTTGAAGTCGCTCGCTAGATTTACTTCTTACAGTTTAGGGGAAACCCTGATGATTAACTGTGTCCAAGGCGCTTAACTAATGACCTTCCTCTTGTCTGTTATCTCACAGTGTTTGCAAGCTCTGGAGTTTCTGCACGCTAATCAGGTCATTCATCGAGACATCAAGAGTGACAACGTGCTTCTGGGAATGGACGGTTCTGTCAAGCTCAGTATGTTTTCGGTTCTGCACTCTGGTTTACACGACTTTGCATTAAGCATGAAGTTCAGTTCGAGCACAGAACAAAGATGCTGATTGTGGTTAGGCACACACTCACTGAAAGGTGCCTTCACACGTTCTCATGTTTGGTTTAGCAGCTCGCTCTGAACAGTACATCTCTTGTGCGCCAAAACTAGGTGACTAAAGAAACGACAAAAAGGCTGTTAACTATAGATGTACAAACAGACTATATACAAGATATTCAAGTGAAAAAAGTACCCAACAGCACTTAAAATGCATTTGAAGAGATGTTGTTCGTATTTTGATGTACGCTGATAATGTTTAGTGCACGCTGGTTAACGTCATGTTCATCATCTCCGCATTTCTCCAGAAGTTTTTCACCCTAGACATGCAGTGTGACCCAAACTAGCCCTGAACAACATGACATCATGACTTTTGCGTAAACATACACGCCACTTTCAAGTCAAGTGGCGTATTATCTATACGCATTTTGAGCTATCCGCGTGTATGCGTTAGGGGTGTAACGGTACATGTATTCGTATTGAACCGTTTCGGTTCGAGGCTTCCGGTTCGGTACGCATACAAACCGAACGATTCCTTGGACCATTTTTCCTGCCGACAAAATTCGCGCTGGTGCGACCACCACAACGTTGCGCAACATCAAATGGCAAGCGCAATGAAAGCGGAACGAAACTGCGCTACTCATTATGTGCTTCACGGATCGTTTATCAGTTCGGGCCAGCAACATTTGTGCAGCGCGAGCCGATCTCGATCAAGCGACACTGTTTTAACACAGCGCTAAGATACAGTAAAGAAAACATTTGAATTCGCCACTGAAGTAATAACATCGCTGCAAGATCTAGTGAGAAGCATTCACATTTCTCCGTTATTAACCGTAGATCTCTATTAGATCAAACAGCGCTGACGTGGAAACCAGGAGAAACTTTGTGCCGTGAATGAACTAATACTTTACGTCCACAGACCAGCAACATTCACCATGGATTTAATATAGTAACAATCACTGTAACTAGTTTGGCTGGAATAGTGAAATGCTTTCAAGTACTTCACACATCTTTTTCCAGCACTTCAAAACTCAAATATTATATAAATAAATATATGAAGAGTTCAGATGCAAAAGCCATTTGACATTTTCTTCTAGAATGATCATTTTTATGAAGCTTGTATATTTAAGTTCAGTAATTTCACTCAAATTACAATTAACAGGTAATCTCCATTGCCATTTAAATGAAATTACTGAACTTCAATATACAAGCTTGATAAAAATTATCATTCTAGAAGAAAATTTCAAATGGCTTTTGCATCTGAACTCTTCATATATTTAAATGCTATTTTTAATGTAATGACCAAAACATTATTTCTTCATCCTTCAAAGATGACACCCATTTATAAACCTGAAAGTTTCAAGATGTAGGAAAACTCATTAAAAAACTCACACTCATTAAAAAAATATTTTTTCTTTTAGCAAATAGGACATTTGTCTGGCATTTCTTACTTTTTGCCTGTATCGAAAACGTACCGAACCGTGACTTTAAAACCGAGGTACGTACCGAACCGTGATTTTTGTGTACCGTTACACCCCTAGTATGCGTGTATGTCTACGCCATTAATGTCCAAGTGATTCCGCGTATATGTACACGCCATTAAATGTCCGAGCGAAACAAAGCAAAATGTAGATCTACATCTGGGGAGCGACATTTTTTTCTTAGGATGGCAGGGGAAGACTCATAAATGGTATTAACCCCAGTGACGGGTAGGTTTAGGGACGGGGTGGAGGTAGGTCATATATTTATATATACAGTAATAACGTTAAGTCAACTGCGTTCAAAAACACGCTGAAAAGCGATTATGCGTGTTGATAGCACGCCAAAAATGGAAATACGAATTGGCGTGTCATACACACGCAATTTTTTGAGATCAGTCTGCCCTGAACTAATCAAATCTGTAATTGGCTTGACGGTAGATGGCATTTAATTAGACGCAAATGAAGACAAGGCTGTGAATGGGCCTCAATCATGAAACAAGCAAAACAAACTTCTAAGTTGATTATGAAACAACATTTTTGTCTGTTGTCCCAATTAATTGACGTAATTCAGGTTTTACGAGCAATTTTCTCATGTTTCATAAATGCAGCCGATAACTGTATTTCTTAAAGGATTAGTTCACTTCAGAATTCAAATTTCCTGATAATTTACTCTCTCCCGCACGTCATCCAAGATGTTCATGTCTGTCTTTCTTCAGTCGAAAAGAAATGAAGGTTTTTGAGGAAAACACTCCAGGATTTTCTCCATATAGTGACTTCAATGGGGTCCAACGGGTCGAAGGTCCAGATGTGAGTTTCAGTGCAGCTTCAAAGTCTCGACACGATCCAGCCGAGGAATAAGAGTCTGATCAAGACAAACCACCAATTTTTTATAAAAAAAATAAACATTTATATACTTTATAACCACAAATGCTCATCTTGCACTGGCTGCGATGCACCACACATCACGTAATCACGTTGAAAGGTCACGCGTGTTCCGGTTCATAAATGTAGAGTAGGGCGAAAAACTCTACAACTTTAAAATAGTCCAAAATCGTTGCTAACCTTTTTATTTATTTTTTTTGTAAATAACGTTTGACTTTAAAGGGTTAGTTCACCCAAAAATGAAAATGATGTCATTAATGACTCTCCCTCGTGTCGCTCCAAGCCCGTAAGACCTCCGTTCATCTTCGGGACACAGTTTAAGATATTTTAGATTTAGTCCGAGAGCTTTCTGTCCCTCCATTGTAAATGTGTGTACGGTATACTGTCCTTGTCCAGAAAGGAAATAAAGACATCATCAAAGTAGTCCATGTGACATCAGTGGGTTAGTTAGAGTGTTTTGAAGCATCGAAAATACATTTTGGTCCAAAAATAACAAAATCTACGACTTTATTCAGCATTGTATTGTCTTCCGGTTCTGTTGTGGATCCGCGTTCAGTGACGCCGCTGACGTAAGACGCTGCTGACGTGTCTCTGGTGCGTCCGAGCTTCGTTTACAGTCTGAGGGAGACGCACGCTGGAGACAAAACAATCTTCACAAACATGTCTAAGGATTTCCACACAGAGGAAGACTTGCATTATTTGCCCAGCCATATTTATTTGAACCCGAATACACGGACGCACCAGACACACGTCAGCAGCGTCTTACGTCAGCGGCGTCACTGCGGACTCGTGAACGCGGATCCACAACAGAACCGGAAGACAATACAATGCTGAATAAAGGCCTAGTTTTTGTTATTTTTGGACCAAAATGTATTTTCGATGCTTCAACACACTCTAACTAACCCACTGATGTCACATGGACTACTTTGATGATGTCTTTATTTCCTTTCTGGACAAGGACAGTATACCGTACACACATTTACAATGGAGGGACAGAAAGCTCTCGGACTAAATCTAAAATATCTTAAACTGTGTCCCGAAGATGAACGGAGGTCTTACGGGCTTGGAGCGACATGAGGGAGAGTCATTAATGACATCATTTTCATTTTTGGGTGAACTAACCCTTTAATCCCTATTCACACTGGATTAGTACTATCTGGGGACCTTGTGAGTTAGAGATTACCCCCTCACATCTGAATTTCGTGTGGCGCATTCGCACAGCCTGTGATTTTACTCGAATTTACTGACTTATCGCCCAGATATGATGTCAATAGGCTATTGCTTGGAAATGTCTTGTCGTTATAGGTCTAGCTGTATTATATATCATAACCCGAAGAATGTTCCCTACCGCATGCCGCGATACATCCATCTAATCATTCTTTTTGTTTATGCTCTCCTGATGGTTTTCAGCTTTCTCTTTCTGCAAATTGTATAGTTGTATGGTGTGTAGTGACCCAGCACCCAAAATACTATCAAAACACTGTAACAGAGCCTCCATTTTTCGCGAAAGATGGATAAAAAAGCGCACAGGAAACAAAAACCATGAAAAAATTATATGCGACCCCGCTAAATCACAGGCATGCCGATTCGCACGGGACTGATATTATCACAGACCTCGTTGTTTGGCGAAATATGGAAGTCATTTGCGGGGGAATTTTTACTTTACAAATGACAGACATGGCCGATTCGCGCGGGATTAAGATCACAGACGACATCCGCAATTATTACAAATGACTAGAGGTCACCAGGTAATGCTAATAGGGCTTAAGTCTTTGCATGTTCGCTTTGTAAACACTAGGTCGGGCCCATGTCACGTGTGACCTTTCAACATGATTACGTAATGTGTGGCGCATCACAGAGCTAGTGCAAGATGAGCATTTGTGGTTAAGTATTTTTTTATTTTTAAATAACCGATTGTTTTGCTAGATTGGCTGGGATCGAGTCGAGACTTTAAAGCTACACTGTGTAATGTTTACCCCCATCTAGCGGTGAAAAGGTATATGACCATCCAGTGAATATTAATTTCTGTTCCTCTCAATTCCGATTTCGTTTTAACTCCTACTGTGGCCAATGTAGTCCAAGATTAACATGGCTTCCAGTTCGACCTCGTCCATGAGTGTTCCTTCAAGTGATAAGGTTATTTTAGAAAACTATTATAATTTGCAGTAATTTAATTTGTCAGGTAACATATAGGTTATGACATCTATGTAAAATGAATAATAGTTTTATGTTTTTGTAATTTTTTTACCATTTCATTGCTAACATCAGTTATCAGGTTCCCAGACGAATGCAAGCTAATCTTAGTAAAGTAACTTTTATTTTTAACTTTTAACTCTTTTTCGCTTCCTTGGCGACTCTGATACGTATCCTCGAGAATAAGAGTGATCCTCCATCAGCAACAGACTTTCAAAAAGGCTTTCAGGTTTTTATATATCAGTCTCAAGCAATCCCCATCTTCACATTCGACACGGTGCCATCGAGTGTTAAAACGCGAAAGGCGAAGCTTGAATTAACGGGTATGTCCCTCTTTGGCTAATGTACTTTCAAGATGGAGGGGCAACATGGCGACCGACATTAGAACCCCTCACCCGTATGTATTTCCAATGGCATATTATACACTCACGAGAATACTTTATTACTTGAACGAAGTAAATATACATTAATGAGCACATATATTTTTGAAAGAACTAAGTGTTTTTAGCTAAGAATAAACTAAAAAAGTTACACAGTGTAGCTTTAAAGCTGCACTGAAACTCACATTTGGACCTTCGACCTGTTGGACCCCATTGAAGTCACTATATGGAGAAAAATCCGTGAATGATTTCCTCAAAAACCTTCATTTCGTTTCGACTGAAGAAAGAAAAACAGGAAATTAATTCCGAAGTGAACTAATCCTTTAAGTTTTGGGTCACATCTAGTTTCCATAACGCTTTATCCCCCCAAGTCCATTGGAGTTGTTTTTGAATTATGTATTATTGTTGTTGCACCATCTTGATCAACGACACCAAAGTATGCAACCGTGTGACCCACAAAACTAGCTGTTCTTCAATCCATCCAATCCTTGTTGTCATTGGCCTCAAATATGGCATCTACTGATACTAATAGGTTCCATCTAAAGGTCCATTAGTGACATTTAGCACGCAAAAAAGGTCCATTGTGAAAAGCGTAGAGATGTATAAAGCACTGCTCACTCAAAGTCACGTTCAAACCAAGTAGCTGTTTGTTCAGCGAACATGAGCAAAATCTGTGTGAGGAATTGATGACACTCTCGATTGCAAGGATTTCTATTGGAATGTGTGGATTTTGCTCACGAAATTTAAATCCTCAAGTTGTCAATGAAATTATTACACAAACCAGGTCTAGAAATGTCTCTAAACTTTCTATTGTGTCCTTTGCAGCGGACTTTGGGTTTTGTGCCCAGATCACTCCTGAACAGAGTAAGAGGAGCACTATGGTGGGGACGCCATATTGGATGGCTCCGGAGGTCGTGACGCGCAAAGCCTACGGACCCAAAGTCGACATCTGGTCCCTGGGCATCATGGCCATCGAGATGGTGGAGGGAGAACCGCCGTACCTCAACGAGAACCCACTGAGGGTATGTTGGCGTCATTAGCCGCGTTTCCATTGCAGATTTGCGCAAAACTTTTGCGATGTTTTGTAAATGTCGATAAAAAACGATTGTGAAATGACGGCGTTTCCATTAACCGATGTTTTGCGACTAAAACGTCATTTTTTTCGTCTCTCGATCAGTCATTCCAGAATTCATGGCAACAGATGTTGGTAGCTTTACGTATATCGCAGCCGCCGCACTGGCCATTATTATTAATGGAAGGAGACGTGTGTGTGTGTGTGTGTGTTATCCAAGCATTAATGGCAAGGAAAGACCCTTACACTGTGAGCGGCTCATATGAGGAGTTTTCCCTCATATCTGCTTAAAAGTCTTGATAAATTGTGGTATTTCTTTGAGGTTTAGAATCCAGTATTCCTGTAATTCTTTTGTCTTTTATGAGTATAACGAAGAACTCTGTCTCGTCTTCTGTCCAAACACAGCGCGTCATCTACGTCAGGCGACTGTGAAATGCGCAAAAACTGTTTCCATTGCAGTTTTGCTAAATATTCCTGTTTCGAATTGCCTGAAAAACCTCCTCATGCGAGCGTAAAAACTTGTTTGCGATATATGGGTGTTTTTGCGAAATTGCCGTGTTTCCATTGGGTGTATTTTCAATTTGCGCAAATTGAAGGGTAATGGAATTGTTCATTTGAGTACGTTGACGATGCAACTAAAATCTCGGGCTGCCCTCGGCTAAAGATTTTTTTCATTTAAGCCATTAGTCGGCTTAGCGTGCATTTATATTAATAAGCCATAAATCATAATGGGCCTTTAGTCGCCTATATAAAATACAAAAAGCCTAATCAGCGCACAAATTCAAAGATAAAGCTTGCCGCAGCGCACCGGCAAACGTAATGATTATGAATGTGTCGTGGAAAAAAAAGCAGTCTCATTCTGTTTAAACATTTTAATAATTTATTAGTAATGTTTTCTGTTTTCGGCTGCAGAGATTAAGTCGACGATCCTGACTTGTCATCTCCACAATGGTGGTTTTATGCGGATTATATAATCGTGGAATATTTAATGTTCATTAAAATGTAAAAATGTCAAGCTTTCTATAGATATGTCCCATGCCTGTGAGTTTCAGTTCATTTATGTGATGTGCTCAAGTTCAAGACCGAATCGACAGAGAGCAACATTATTTTACAAAAACACGTTTTGTGAGTTTACAAAAATAAAAGTAGACCCTTTACACTTTGCATTACTTAAGTCATGCAGTAAACACACTCTCCACACAAATACTTAGAAATGCGCCTAATAATAGCGCACATTTATCCCGATTAACAGAGCGAGCGGACTTGTAAAGTTGCTGCTACTTGCATGTTTCAAGTGATAAGCCATATTTGAGGTCGATAAGGTTTGGATTTCCTGCCGTTAACGATCTGTCCGTTACAGCCTGCGTGATTTCGCCACTTTTCAGTTTTTTTACGGCGACTAAACGACTAATAAAATTTTGGTCGACTAAGCTTCTTCTAGTCAGCTAACGGTTAGCTAACCCTACTAACTAAAGTCTCGAACTCCTTCTTCCTCAGGCGCTCTATCTGATTGCCACCAATGGGACTCCAGAGTTGCAGAGTCCTGAAAAGTTATCGCCCATCTTCAGAGACTTCCTAAGTCGCTGTCTGGAAATGGACGTGGAGAAGAGGGGTGGAAGCAAAGAGCTTTTGCAGGTAAACCAGCCAGCAACTAGAACTAGCAATTAGCTTTGGGAATCGAAGATCGATTCCTGAGTTGAGGTCAGGAATCGGATTTTAATTTCTATTCTTCTTATCGATTCCTTGGTGAGCTTTTCAAAAGGACTTTAAACAAATCAAGGGCGAGACGATTTCTGTGCTCACACACGTCCAAAGCGCGCTCACAGAAAATGGGATTTTAAACCATTCAAGCGCGGGACGAGTGTGTGGCGTGTGTAACTATGGGCAACTCTTAAAGTGACGGCACTAATATTCCTGCTGCCGTCTCTATAATAACACTAGTCAAACAACAAAAAAAAACAGAGAAAATTCACTCGTTTTTGACTGAATAACTTGTAATGTATATTTTACTTATAAAGTGCAGTGTTATTTTACATTTGATTACAGTTTCTGTACCTGAATACCTGAAAATCTTAAAACACTGTTTATTTCAAATTTGCGATTTGCTCATTTTTTACTTGTTCTCTTTTAATTACTGTGTTTAATTGCCTTTTAATAATTTTGGAAATTTATATTAAATTTAAATTTATACTAGTTAGGCTAGTTGCATAGGCGTAGATTACACGGGGGGCGTGTCCCCCCCACTTTTTATACAATGTAAATTCATCCCCCGCACTTTTTCATAGGGCAAGTGTGTCTACGACAAGCTGATGTTTTCGCGGGTGTGTGTATACCCTACATCGAGATTTAAAATCCAAAGAGTCAAGGATAGTCTATCTACATACGTGACTTTCACGTTTCCATGGTAATCAGTCACTCGTGCATTAGCCTACGACACGCCCATGCACGCACCCGCGCCGAATCCATCAGTTTCATAGAGTTCAAAATGGCAAAAAAACTCTTCACTCCTTTTTCACGAAAATGTCAAGCACTGTAAGCAAGTTGTCATGTATCCGAATTGTGTTGCACAATGATGAATAACTCCGCCTATTTCTCTTGTTGAATAATTAACAGGTTTTGTTGTAAATTCACTACCCGAACAAACATGCAATATTTTCAATCTATTTTACTCGTAATGCATTTTATTTTCACAGATATGTTATCAAAGCCCTTAAAGTTAGAATACACATGCTAAATGTTAATGCTGAATTTGTATTTTTATGCATAACAGCCCCGATCTGCTTGAATCAGGCAGCGGTGTAACGTGTACATGATGTTTATCATAATTTGGTAGCACTTTACAATTAGATAAAAACAGTTTGTAGATGAAACTGTTTGTAGACGAAACTCTTGAAAAAGCCTAACTAGAAAGTTTGAAGTAGTTTTAAAAGCTTGAAGTTTGAAAGTTTTCAATTGGAAAGTTTTAGTTTAGTAAGACAGACTTTGTTTAGGCTAGTAAGAAAATGTAATTTTGCCAAAAAAAGAATTTTAAGTAAATGTTATTTTTAAATCAGCTTCAGTGTGATATTTAACCATTATCATGCTTAACACTGATAATTTGAATAATTGTAATGCGATGATCAGATATCTAAATCAGAGAATAGAGGGAATGCATTAACGTCACTTCCCCGCCGGAACACGCCCCAGCGGGACTGAGTGGCAGAAGAGCTGCTGCGTGACTGGAGTTAATAGGGGAAACTGCGTTAACGCGAGTAAAACAAACTATTATCAGTTTAAACTAAAAGTTGGACTCGATATAGTGTTCCTTACAACTTATCAAAGATCCAGGGATCCATGGATATTGACATGCAGCCAGGAATCGTGTTTCCTGACATTTATATGTGCCTGATTTCGACGCCGGGGAAATAAATGAAGAAAATTTGCCTGTAAACGTTTTATATAAATACAATATAGATAGGTCTAAATCCGAGTGATCACTTACATTAATGTTATACTGTATATCATCATATCGTCCAGCCCTAAAACTTGTATAGTTTTTTGTCAGTGTTTATTTAAAAACATCAAATTATGCAGAATATAGTCTGTTCTGTAGCTTTTTGCAGTCTGTAAAAATATACAGTACCTCAGATTTCTGGTCAAATCTAGTTGTACAGTCAATCGCAAAGCTCTTTCCCGTTTTAGATGTGTTTTGTGTGATTTTCACGGCATTCACGCTGAAAACAAATGCTGCCGCTCAGTCTTTTTGCCACTTGTGGGCGTGACCGCATTCACTCCGGCCGACGGTGACGTCATGCGCATACCCTCTATATCATGTGTTTGGGCAGTTGGATTATTTATTTTTAACAGTGGATTCGGGGGACTCAAAGTGCACCAGATTAATGAATTTATCTTTAAAATGTACAAAATGTTCTCACGGGGGGGCATGGCCCCGGACCCCACTAGAGGTACCGAGCTCCACCTACAAAAGTACTGTGCCACGGCAGACTATATGATGGTCTACGAAAAACACACATTTTATTATCTTATTAAAATACATGATCACGATTTTACCACCTCCACCTCATTTTAAGCCAGGAAAAACCCTGCATGTGCAATATAAAGAACTGGACAACTTTCTTTCTGTTTTATTGCTTTAAAAATAAATAGCATATTAAGCTAATTAAGCAAAAACCTCAACAAAAGTCTGAAGAAAAAAAAAACTGGTATTATACTTGACATTCTTTCCCCCTCACTTTTGAAATGGTGGCTACGCCCCTGGCTAGTTGTTTTTCAACGGTATTTTTAAACCACAGGCAAAGTCCCTTGTGTAAGTGTTCTTTAGTGTTGTTTTGCAATGTTAATGATGTCTAAGTTGCTGTTGTTGTTGTTGTTGTTGTTTTTTACCTTATTGGAATTGAAATTAGGAATTGATGAGCAGAATCGGAATGGTTAAAATTCAACTGATACCCAACCCTTCTAGCGATTAAGGAATAGCATGACTTGTGTACACTTGTTCATTGATCAAACCTTCTGTCTCCTCAGCATCCCTTCCTGAAGCTGGCCAAACCTCTCTCGAGTCTCACTCCTCTCATTTTGGCTGCCAAGGACGCCATGAAGAACAACCGCTAGCCACCCGCTACGAACGAGCCGTGCCCGAAAGCACAGCGAACTGCTGAACACTCGAAATCTGTGCCAGGTGTTTTTACCAGTGTCAACAACATATCCATGTTGCCAAAACAAAACTACAAGCATTTAATTTGGGTCTTTGCCTGTTTTTAACCCTGTATTGGCCGCTGTGGTATTGGGGGGTATTAGATGTCCTCCTGCTCTCATTAGATTCTTGTTGGACTTTGTCTGTGTTTTATGTATGAACTCTTCCACTCTTTGGCTTCTATAGACCTCATATGCTCCATAATTGATGACATGTATCAATTATGGTGATTTCTGATCCAGCTGGAGACCTTTTGTTAGTCTTTCTGTAGCCAGAATCACGACTGAAAACTGTGTAAGCCGACTCCTGTTCTTGACCCGAAGGGAAGAGCACCTTACTGATACACACCAACTGCGAGCAGTGAATGATTTTTTGTAGTCACTTGTGCCTTTGTTGTTATTCCAGCAAACACCTTTATACTTTGTCTAAAGAGGCATATTTTTGCCATTTGAACTTCCTCTAACCTGAGACGAAACTTTCATGTGATGAAATGTGTATATGACGTACTTCGAAGAAGCGTAGCATTTCAGTTGATGTAGTTAACCGAAAGCAGGACACGTAGATTAGATGTGTATGTTTGTGTACATGAACACTTTCTTGTCGTTTTAGTAACTAACAGTTTCTTATGAAGTCAATCCAGTTGTCGATAAGTCATGATGTTAGAACTATTTTTATGCTTTTCAGTCACTTGTTTTGCAAGTAAAAACCGGATTCCTGCAAATTCTGTGAACAATACAGTCATTGCAACGGTGTGTACATCTCTTGTTCTTCATTAAAAGAGGACTTGAAACTTGAGATAAGAATAAACTCTCTCTAGGGCTCTTTTGTAGTCTGTTTAAACCTTCTCATGAGTTAATGGGGGCATTCCTGTTATGCAACACCATTTGAGCTCTTTGACTTAATGTACAACTAAATGAATATGTTTGCATGTGTTGAATTGTAAGGATTTTTTCTTTAAAAGGATTTAGTAGTCTTTCAGAAATATGTTAATCAAGCTATATAATTAAGTGCTTAAGCTTGACCATATTTACAGTATAATTTTCTTAGTGAGTGATTTTCAGAGTTAATTTGCATTGGAATGTCAACTTAAAACTATTTTTAATCTATTAATTATATTTTTATTTGTCTTCTACCCTTTTGACTTTTCTTTGAATTTGATATCTAGACATCTGTAATTTCATCTAACAGGGTGTGGACTGTTTTAGAGTGGGACAAACTAATATCACAAATCATAAGGAGATTCATCAAATAAATACTTGTTTTTCCATCAAAGATGATTAGACTTGATGGAGGTTGATATCATTAGGGACCTAGCTTTTGTTGGTTAAAAACAACATCTGCTCAAAGCAAAATAATTTTAAATTCACATGTGTTTTTGATAAAAGAAAAGTCAAGTGATTTCCATGTTTATAAATAAAGTATATTTTACCCCGATTTACTAAAAGATCAAGGATCAAGATACCAGTTGAAACGCTATAATCCATTTTAATGTTAATAATCAATTCCTTTATTTAGTCACGTGTTTTCTTTATAACGTTTTACACTATAAAAAAAACACGCACAGACAATAAGTATTATAAGCAAAGCTGCACAATTGTGTACATTTTAGAGGCGCTATTTTCTTTCCCGCCGCAAAAATACAAACCTCAACGGTCGCTCAAGCAGTCAGGAGGAGCACGAGGATCATCACGAAGACCAGCTAGGATCGAAGTCATCGATTATTTCTGTTTAAAGTTGTCCATTCTTATCTGGAATTCACTCCTGAATGAAACATTGAAGTTATTTAAGTAATTTGCGTCAAAATCAGCTTTTGGATGGAGATGCATGAATATTACGGGAGCTTGTTGGTGAGTAAGTAGGCTAACGTTCCCTGAAAATGTTTACATTTGTTCGAAAATTAAGTGGCAAAGTTGTATTAGTTAAATGGTTTTCTGTTATACAAAGGTTTTCATCCGTAAGATTTTCATCTTCATTTCATAAAAACGTAATTAAGTTTTGGCTCAAGCGGTGGTGCGTACGTAAAAATATGGTTTAGGCCTATTTGTCGTTCTCGTGAAGTTGGCGTTTTAACGATGTAGTACTCTTTAGTAACTCTTGGTGTAAACGTTAATGTTATTTATGTTAAGATAAGTTTCTTGACTGCTCGTGCTCGATAGATCGGATTGCATCGACTATATTACAAGTTCTTGATTACGTTGTTGTATAGCAAGTTCAATCTCAAGGTAAGTTCTCATATTAGGTCCATATATATATATAAAACAGCAGAAAGCCTGCTGTAATAGAAACTATATATTTTATATATATATGTATATATATAAAATATATAGTTTCTATTACAGCAGGCTTTCTTGAATATTAGCAGTCATACACTTTTAAGTAGCCTAAAGCTTAAGTTTGCTGATTTGATCAAATTGCGTAAGTTAGGTTATCTGTTATCTTGAGCTGTCAAAACCTTGGTCTGTTTGTGAAAACCATTAATATTGAACAAAAAAATTAGTCACCGTTGGAATTTAATTAAGTGAGAACCTTAATCCAATAGATGTATTAATGTAATACGCATGAGAAGTATTTATCTTTGGGTTGGAGCGCCACCTAATGGTTGTTTAATACCAAACTCAGTCCAAAAACGTTTCTCTGTAAAGACGGCTTGACTTTTTCCTAACAATTTTTAACAACTGTCTATTGGTCAGGGACTCCAGTGTTCAAGTTCAGGGACATTATGCTATTCTTTATAAGTTGCATTCATGAATTCTTAAGTTCATAAGTTGTTCATGTATTCTTTCTCTTCTCAAAGGGAGCTGTTGGGACATTGAGATATCTGTTGGAGGTTAGTATTTTTTGGGTTAGTCATCTTGCTTAACCGTTGACTACTGAGATTTATAGTAATGGATAAATGGATAAACAGTGAACATGTTTTTAGTTATGCAGTACTTATACTGTTACAACACAAAATGTCCCGGGCAAAAGATACCATCATGCGAGCATTGGTGGTTCAGTGGTAGAATTCTCGCCTGCCACGCGGGAGGCCCGGGTTCGATTCCCGGCCAATGCAGTAGATCTTTTTGAAGATCTTTTACACACTTAAAAACAAATGCTTTTTTTATTTGTGTTCAAGTGTGTGGTGTTGTGACTTATAAACAGTGGTCAATGTTCTGACCGCTCATTAATCCATATAACACGTCACTGTGTGGGACTTTCTATGGAGATCCGATTACATTTACTGTTCTAACAACAAATATTGGATCAAAATGCATATTTAGTTAGATATTGTGCTAATTTCTATTTCAGACCCTGCTTAGAAATAACGAGTGCTTCGACGTAAGAGATTCAGATCAGGAGCCCTCAACATAAGAAGTGCCGCGATGCAACCTTAAGGTAAGATTTGAGTTAAAACAGTGTTATGTTGTCACTACAACACTTGCTCTGCCTATTTTTTTTTTAATATCAAAACAAAATCTTTAAACAAGTTAAAATCCGACACCGAAGACAGTAACCCTAGCGTTGAAAGAAATTGGCTCTGCAAGACACTTATCATCACTCCTCGTTAGTATAGTGGTAAGTATCCCCGCCTGTCACGCGGGAGACCGGGGTTCGATTCCCCGACGGGGAGATCATGCTTTTTCTCCATGTGTGTTTTTATACTGCCCTTTGTATATGTAAAACCTACGATCACTGAAAAATAACAAATTGTTTAATTCTTAAATTAAAGATACAATCTCACTAGATCATTTTACTTAAGAAAAATATACTTGCTACTCTTTTACTTGACTTGTTTTTCTAGCAATTTTCCCACTGAGAAATAACTTTAAAAGTACTTGGGAGACAAAAAAAAGTACTTGGGTGGGCGATCTTGAGCAGGATTGAAACTTGCATTCTCAAAAAAAATGGCAAACACATTAAAGACAAGGTAACTAATTTTATATTCAGCACAGGGAAAATTACACGAATATGACAATGGGCAACTAAATATAGCGCCACATAGTTTAAAATCAAGGGTTTGTTGATCTTTAAACCCAGAATATTTGACAGTTCGACTAAGTCTGCAAGGTTTGTAAAATTAAATGTTTACTAGATATTCAAAGCATTTGCTGAATGCTGAAGGTAAATGAGTTAAACAGAGACCATAAACTAATGAAGACCGAGAATAGGAGCGCTCTCACCAACGTCAAAATAAAAGTCAGACGCGCTGTCAAAATAAAAGTCCTGCTATTAGATCGTGATCTCTACGATTCGCTTGAAAAGTAGATCGTGGGCGTCTTCAAGATCGATCACCATATAAAATTAGTGATGCACCGAAATGAAAATTCTTGGCCGAAAACCGAAAAAGAGGAAACCAAGGCCTAAAATCGAAACGCCGAAAGAAATGATGCAATTATTAGTACCATTGCATTTATGGCTATGACTGTGTACAAACTTGACGAAAATCAAGGCATTGCAATTGCATAAATTAATATAAAATTTTCAAAGAATAAATCAATTACAAATTATGCAAATATTTATTTAGCACATTGCAACAATGCACAGTATACAATAAAATTCAAACTAAAATGTTTAACTTGACCCCACTCATGTGTACATTAAAGAATAATCGACTGGCCTTCAGAAAGGTTTTAAAATTAAATGTTCTCTCATAAAAACAAAGCCGAGCACGAACTTCTCATCACGCCAGCACTGCAGTTTGCACGTCTAAATTAGTTGCTTACATTTAAAAAAATGAGCATACAATATCATAAAAAGCCTTTTTAATGAACAAAGGTCTAGGGCTGCACGATTCTTGCTAAAATGTGAATCACGATTTTTCTCCATGGGAATTGAGATCACGATTCTCTTACACGATTCTGATTTTTTCATCAAATGTAGGCTATATATAATATTTTCTGGCTAGTTTACTTTAGCTTTTTTTATAATACACCATACTTTCACCCAAATTGAATAATTAAAAACAAGTTTAAATGGGTAGCCTAAATCTTCTATAAATATTTTTGAGTCTTCGTTTTCTTTTCTTTTTTTGCCTACTTCAGTTCTTGTTAAAACTGACTAGACATGCTTATTCTGTGTGAAATTACTTTTTGTGTGAAATCATATTTATTTTGTCCATCAAAAGTGTGCTTTCACTTTAATTGAGCGAGGCTCCTGCGGTGTGAATGCACTCATCGATTAACATGCAAGCCCAAAAAAATATGCGCTGCTCACGTGCATCAACTTTAGTTTAGACATTCCCTAATGGAACGGCCGTATGATTGATTGGTGAATAAATAGTGTTTTGTTATTGTGTGAGTGTGACCAATATAACGCGTGAATCCAGCATGATCTGAATGCAGGGAATTACACGGAGGTGAATCGCCATCATTAAGAAATGAGATCGCATTTATGTTTGAATCGAGATCGTGATTTTCTTTCGATTAATCGTGCAGCCCTACAAAGGTCCATGTTTAATACAAATGTACATGAAACTTAATGAAATATGTTTAGTGAAATTAGAAAATATTTGAGAGAGTGTTAATTTAGTTGTATACATGCATGTTTCCTAGGGGTGTAACGATACACGTATTCGTATTGAACCATTTTCGGTACGCATTTTTAAACCGAACCCCAACATCGCTGCGGGATATAGTGAGAAACATTCACATTTCTCCGTTATTAACGGATCAAACAGCGCTGACGTGGAAACCAGGAAGAAACATTGTGCCATGAATGAACTCTTCAGTGTCCACAGATCAGCAACATTCACCATGGGTTTACTGTAGTAACACTACTAACTGTAACCATGGAAGTTTGGCAGGAATCGTCGGCTATAATGCTTTCAAGTAACATCAGGTCGGTTTTATTTTGACATTATGAATACAATTGCTGCCCTCAAATGTTAATCTGAACTAAAATAAACCTTTGTTTATAACTACTACAATATTACATTTCATTTTGTCCAAGGAGCTGTTTTGTTTTATAAGCTCCTCAGAAAAGTCAAGTACAGCTCCATCATTGCTCAAAGTAAAAAAAATCATACTTTATGATGTTAGTTTTAATAAAAATATAATAAAAAAAATTAAATCAAGGAAATTTCTCTGGCATTTCTCTCTTTTTGCTGTATCGAAAACGTACCGAACCGTGACACAAGTGTATCGTATCGAACCGAACCGTGAATTTTGTGTACCGTTACACCCCTAATGTTATACATATTTTTTTGTAATGTCACAAGTAATAATCTCAGGGTTTACTGGGTTTTACATGATTATTTTTGTATTGGTGGTGGAATACTAAAAAATAAACATTGCCACGTGTTTATCTTTCTTCTTCTCACCGACTCCTGATGGTTAGAGGACAGTTACTTGAGTCGTCCCCTGTCGTTTCAAAGAATAGTACAACGGCGAGCGCGTCAAGTATAAACGCCTCGACCGTTTGGAGCGGTGCGCACGCTGTCTGTGGAGACTCGCGCTGTCTGTGGAGACTCGCGCTGTCTGTGGAGACTCGCGCTGTCTGTGGAGACTCGCGCTGTCTGTGGAGACTCGCGCTGTCTGTGGAGACTCGCGCTGTCTGTGGAGACTCGCGCTGCGGAGGCAGGCGAAAGTATAAACAAGGCTTCCGTCTCCTCGCGGACGTTGCTTCAGACAAGCACGTGCAGGTTCTGTTTCTGAACGTTTCAGGTTTCTGTTTGCGTCATCACAACATTTCGGCCGTATTGTTTCGGTGATAAAAGTCTTTCGGCCGAAAACCAATGCACTTTTGGGCCATTTTCGGCCGAAAATTTTCGGTGGCCGAATATTCAGTGCATCCCTGAATAAAATCGTGCATGATGGGCCTTTAAAATAGTTTACAACAACACTACTGTGTTATTTTTCAGCACTGATTTCTGCGTTTGCTCTCTCAGGCCGGTTAGCTCAGTTGGTTAGAGCGTGGTGCTAATAACGCCAAGGTCGCGGGTTCGATCCCCGTACTGGCCAACTATTTTTGTCTCTGCGACTGTTTTGTTGATATGTTAGCTTTGAAATTCTCATTTACAATAATAAGAGGTAGAATTGAACAGGTCATGTGTGATTTTACTGACTAAAAATGAAAACTCAGGTTTTTACGAGGTTTTATTTGTTAACATTTGTTAATGCAGTAAACTAATAATAAGAAATATTTTTTACATCATTTATTAATCTTGTTTTATTTTAAGCTAGGTAATTTTGTTGTGTTTTTGTCTTCGTTTAATATGCTTATTTTTTTATTTCAGTTTTAGCTATCATAAAATACTATAAGTATACTATAGTTTTTAATATTTTGATATGAAATTAGTTTTAATTTGAGTTAATTTCACTTTTAGTTATTTTCGAGAAATAATTTGTATTTTTGAGATATGTTGTATGTTGAGTTTAACATATGTTAAATAAAAAATTGTAAATTTAAAATGCATATATTAAATAAAGATTGTAGAATGTTTAAATAAAATAAGTTTTTTATAATTAGCTTAATATTTTATTGGTAACACTTTACAATAAAGTTCATTAGTTAACATGAACTAAGAATAAACAATAATTCTACAGCATTTATTAATCTTAGTTAATATTAATTTCAACATTTACTAATACGTTATTAAAATCAAAGGTTGTATTTGTTAACATTAGTTAATGCACTGTGAACTAACATGAAACTAATTATGAACAGCTGGATTTTTTTTAAATAAATATTGTAACAAATGTATTGCTCATTGTTAATTCATGTTAGTTAATACATTAACTAATGTTAACTATTGAACCTTATTGTGGCCATTTTATGTATATTTCAAGTAACAGAAATGTTTTTTTTTAATGGTTTTAGTTAAGAGACCCACTAGGTGGCAGTGGTCATCAGTAAACCTGACATAAAACAATGCCAAATGCTTATGTAGAAATGTCTGAATTTCCACAGACTGGAACATCAAACAACATAAGCGAATCTCATTGCTTCTGCAAAACAAAAAATCTTGCCCCGTGTGAGGCTCGAACTCACGACCTTCAGATTATGAGACTGACGCGCTGCCTACTGCGCCAACGAGGCCTGATGCTGAAGCAAGCAGTGTCTCTTTATGTTACACGAGTTGCTGATTTGACAACTACAACAGATAAGGCTGAGTGTTCATGTCACCTACAGTTGTGCTTCATAGATTTATCTGCACATCTACTACAATCCCAAAAGCTAGTTTGTGCAAAAACAAACAATTTAAACAATGAGATCCACGCTCTTCCACTAGAGGGAGCCAAAGCGAACGGGCACTTTTCACAGGTGGCCTTGAATAGGTCAGTGTGTTTTTTCAACCTGAGGTTTGTGTCAAAAACCCTTTTGATAAGAACACGGCATCTCCGTGTGCCACGTTATCACATGCTGTTAGCAAATACAGCGTTGGTGAGCTCGTATCTTTCTTTCTGTTCAGCACAGCTAGCTGTGCACTTCACCGTTTGAAACATCATGTCAGGGCTTAATGCCTCGCTGGGCTACTTCTTAACTATAGTAGGTGTGAGTGCGGTAGGAAGGGTGATGCTCGCCCGATCGAGGCTGCGATGGACTTTCCTGACCGAGTTTATCGCCGCATTCGCGCTCGCCGCGTGTCGACTTGAAGTGGACACCATTGCGGAGGTCGGTCAGTGGGCCGGGGCGCTTGGGCCCGACGTGGCCCTCACTATGCTTTTCCTATCCATCACTATTCATGGCATCATCATGCAAGGCGTAAGCGGGAATCCATCGGTGACGTTAATGGGAATCCTCCAGAAAGACGTCAGCGCCGTGGCAGGCGTCCTCAGCGTCGCGGCGCAGTTACTCGGCGCGTACTTGGCGCTCGTAGTCGCCGGAAAGTACTGGGAAATGGAGCTGACCGACATGCACATGATCAAGAATCTGATGATGTCCGAGTGCAGTACGTCGTTGCGGGTCTCGGCGCTACAGGGAGCTTTAGCCGAAGCGCTCGGCGCCGTGACCTTTCACCTGGTTTACCTCGTCCTGAAGAGCCGCTCGCAGCTGCTGAGGATTCCCTTACTCGCTCTGCTGCTGACGTTCATCGCATACGCAGGTGGGTTCGCGTCGGACAGAATGATTACATTTAAAAGGCTTTTATCAAATATTGTACATTTAAATGCGTGTATTAAATAGAAATTGTCAAGTTAAAATGCATATATAAAAAGTAAATTTTGTCATTTTAAATGCTTGTATTGAATAGAAATTGTCGAGTTAAAATGCATGTTAAGTTAAAAATTGTAGATTTAAAATGCATATATTAAATAACGATTGTAGAATGTTTAATTGTATTGAAAAAGGATTGTAGATTAAAAAAAATTTGATTGTAGATTAAAAAAAATTGAGATTTCAAATGCACGTATTAAATTAACTTGCAGATTTCAAACGCATATATTAAATAAAGATTGTAGATTTAAAAAATATTAAATAAGGATTATGTATTTAAAATGCATGTATTGATTAAGCACTGTAGATTTCAAATGCATATATTACATGAAAGATTGAGATTGCAAATTCACATATTTAAATAAAACTTGTAGATTTCAAATGCATGTGTAAAATAATGACTGCGATTAAAATGCATATTTTACACGAGGATTGTACATTTAAAATAAATATATTAAATAAGGATTATGTACCGGTAAAGGGTTGTAGATTTCAAATTAAAAATGTATTTTAAATGCATATATTAAAATAAATAAAATGTAGATTTCAAATGCATATGTTAGATAAGGATTGCATTTTAAATTTAAATATTGAAGATTTCAAATCCAAATTGCAATAAAAAAGTTAGATTTTTAAATGCTTAAATCAAATGATGACTGCAATTAAAATGCTCAATTTTAAATAAGGATTGTTGCTTTCAAATGCATATATTAAATATAGATTTAGAGTGCATGTATAAAATAATAACTGCAATTTAACTGCATAGTTTACAAAAGTATGAAGATAAGGATTGTAGATTTCAAATGCATTTATTTAGGGGGAGGCTAGCACAAGATAAATTGAATCTTTTAAAATACACGCTAAAGTTTCGTGTTACTCTGGAGAACATCTTGACTCTTCATTGGCAATGATTTGGTGAAGTGTTATTTTTAACGCTAAACTTCTCTCTCTCACACTAGGAAACAACTACACGTCTGGATATGTGAATCCGTCCCTCGCTTATGCGCTAACATTCCCCTGTCCTGGACACTCTTTCTTAGCGTATTCTCTCGTTTACTGGCTCGGGCCTCTTATTGGTAAGTCCTTGCTTGGTATTTTATGAATATTTCTGAACAAGTATTCAAATAATGCGTTCAAAAATGCATTTTTGGTCAATGTGATGAATTTTACTGTTTACACTGTTTTTTTTCCAGGCATGAGTCTTGCGCTCTTCCTGTATTTGGGAAACATCCCTCTTCTGTTCAGCAGGAATCTCCTTTACTCCAAGAAGGCTCGTTTCCGGGTGCCCAAAGGAAAGACGTCCGAAGACTGACAGACATAAAAAACAGCACTGATATGGTTGCTTTGTTAACCAAACGTTACCGGTCACGAAACATATATTGGGTAAACGTTAAATCTGTTGGTTTAAGTTGCAACAAACCCCTAAAGTTACGAAAAACACTGTTCATCACATCAGGTGTCTACTGTAATTTATCCTGTTACACTGAGTAAAAATGTTGAGTTTGTTCTACTGTTGTCAGATGTGAATTTTCTACTAACGCCTATGAGCCAAAGAACAGTCAAGCCAGCTTAAAGCTACACTGTGTAACTTTTTTAGTTTATTCTTAGCTAAAAACACTTAGTTCTTTCAAAAATATATGTGCTCATTAATGTATATTTACTTCGTTCAAGTAATAAAGTATTCTCGTGAGTGTATAATATGCCATTGAAAATACATACGGGTGAGGGGTTCTAATGTCGGTCGCCATGTTGCCCCTCCATCTTGAAAGTACATTAGCCAAAGAGGGACATACCCGTTAATTCAAGCGTCGCCTTTCGCGTTTTAACACTCGATGGCACCGTGTCGAATGTGAAGAGGGGGATTGCTTGAGACTGATATATAAAAACCTGAAAGCCTTTTTGAAAGTCTGTTGCTGATGGAGGATCACTCTTATTCTCGAGGATACGTATCAGAGTCGCCAAGGAAGCGAAAAAGAGTTAAAAGTTAAAAATAAAAGTTACTTTACTAAGATTAGCTTGCATTCGTCTGGGAACCTAATAACTGATGTTAGCAATGAAATGGTAAAAAAAATTACGAAAACATAAAACTATTATTCATTTTACATAGATGTCATAACCTATATGTTACCTGACTAATTAAATTACTGCAAATTATAATAGTTTTCTAAAATAACCTTATCACTTGAAGGAACACTCATGGACGAGGTCGAACTGGAAGCCATGTTAATCTTGGACTACATTGGCCACCGTAGGAGTTAAAACGAAATCGGAATTGAGAGGAACAGAAATTAATATTCACTGGATGGTCATATACCTTTTCACCGCTAGATGGGGGTAAACATTACACAGTGTAGCTTTAAGTAATATATCAATTTAATAGATAGCAAACATATTTAATGAGCAGGTGGCACTATTGTTTACTAATGAAAAAGAGAGGGAGACTAAGGTAAAAAGATAATTGCGAATAAAAGTACATGGTTGTATATAAATGGCACTTTCACAAAACATTGCAACTGTGCCACATTGTAATAATAGCTACAATAAAAAAAAAAATGTAGTCTTCCAAAACTGCTGATCTTCTTCATTCCGGCCTGTTTAGAGAACATAAAATAAACCAAATCTTATCAATTAAAAAATGCATTTGCAAAACACAGTTAAGTGCTGCTAAATAGAAAAATGTTGTACGTTTTAACATGACATTTGTTGAGAAAAAGCTTGTCTACAGTTCAAAAAACAGTAGCCTTTACCACTGTTTTGCAAACTCTTGATTTATAGTTCAGATTCCTAAAATAATTGCCAAAAAAACTGTTTTTATACAGTTTTACAGAACAATATTATTGTCTAACTCAAGTCATTTTGAACCAAACGTTACATATTTATATATATTTTTTAAGATGCTTGTGAATTGATTATAAATTGGTAGTTCTATCTATAGCCCAAAGTATACTTTTTTTATGCGTACGCTAAGGACAAACGCTATCAAATGGAATATACTTTGAAAAGCTGCGCGTTTCTACCATACGCATGTCGTTAGCCTCATAGCATAATTGCCTAAGTCAGTTGTGTTTGAAATATGTCTTAGGCAATTATGCTATGAGGCTAATGATATGCTAAGGTACGCATAGAAAACAAAGTATACTTTGAGCTTCAGTCTTTCTAATAACATCATTTTGTAGGTTTTAGTTGTAATTTCAGTTAACTACGAAAACCTGTGTAAAGTGGCATCAGAAATACTTTCTTTCCCATTCAACTTGGTGAGTACTAGTAAATTATTTTTATTGATTGTAGACTATTTTTAATCCATAAATATGCTGTTTGAAACAGTTTAAAAACCCTATTTTAATATAATTAATCAAAGGTGAAGTAAGGCACCAAGACACACTCGTAGCCAGTCAGCTGTAAGGGGCGTGTCCACTCATGAGGGGGGAGGTGCCTGTGAATTTTGGGGGCGGAGCTATCAAGATGTGTGATCCTTTTGGGTAAGGGCGTGTTTGGTTTGGTGATTTCAAATATCCACAACGTTTCTCAGAAATCGCTTACTGCACCTTTAATGTAATGTAATTCAGTTTAGGTGTGACATCAGTAGCGAACAGCCAATCACATGCTGAGAAAGAGTGAAACCGCGATTCATCTCGCGATCAGAGAAGCAGTGAGATTCACTTCTCTCTTTTACAAGAATATTACAAGTTTGAAAAATATTAAGAATGTAAACAAATTTACACCGGAAGAAGAAAATAGCTGTCTATGAAAGATGATAACTAAAAAGTCTTGCTATATCAGTGCAAGTAAAAGTTGTGAAGTTAGTTTATACAGTGGATAAAGGTATAGAGAGAATTGAACATTTAAGCTCACATGTAGTAATTGTATAGTTTATATATTATAAAGCATATTTATATTACCTTTATATATTTATTAATTTAAACTGTGCATAATAAAAATTGTTTAACGAAAATTGTACATGTGTGATCGATTAAAGTTATAATAATTACATAATATCTAAATCATACAACATTTTTATTCTAAATAAGTATTAGTAAAAGCCAGACAATTTTGTCTTCATTTGCCATGCAGTGACCTTAATTTGGAGTAGAAACAGGTGCAGTGACTTTATCCCATCAGACATGTGTCGCTTTGCTCACAGCTGATTGGTCCAAGTTCAGTTTAAGATCTCTTACCTGGAACATAACCTGACCCGGACCAGGTTAGCCGTCGTCCTGGTCGGTGGTAGCAGCTTCAAAAGCAGAGTTTAAAAAAATCCTTGTTAGTGAGGAGAAAAAGTTCGTCCGTTTTGTTAGGAAGGGATCAGAGATTCGCAAGATGAATACTGGGGAGTGTAGTGCGGAGGCCACACTCACGGACCGCGCCTGACCGCGCGTTTGAACAACACCGCTGCCCCTCCGACGAGAATGTCCAGCAAAACATCAGAATAATCAAAAACTGTAAGAAAATGTTGTCTGGTATGTGTTTCCTAATGTCCAGTAGCTGATCTTTAGTGAAACTGTGAAATTTTATTAGGCATTTAAAAGCTTTATAGAGAAATTTTAAAAAAGCCCCAAAAGCAATTATAATGCATGGATTTTAGATTTAGATTGATTTAAATTGTAGTGGTGTCAACAATAATCGATTCGGCGATGCATCGCAATGCGGGAAATGTACGATTCAGCATCGATGCGGCAAAGTGCCATAATCGATTATGTCACTGTTTATTTTCTAGCCTTGGACAATAAAGTTTTGAAGTTTCAATTACTTCCGGGGGCATAATAACAACAATAAAGATGGCTGAGGCGGAGGGAGATGACCGCGATATGGCGCCATTTACATATAGCGCCTAAAAACGCTAGGCGCGCCGCGTTCTCCTTTTTCCAAAGCGCTAGGGCGGTTGCGCTCTGGAGGCGTCTGTCGTTGCGAAGCAACCATCCACTGCGCTCTCCGTTACAGCAAACCGTTCTTGTCACGTGACCTACGGTGCGCTTGTGGCATTCTGAAAAGTTGAGATGTTTTTATCTCGATGCGGCGCGGACGCGCTTGGAAAAAACGAGCGCGTCGCACCGACCGCCTCGCTTCCATTATGAGCGCGCATACCGCGCGCCTACATTTGAAATAACGAACTTGAGTGCGCAAAAGCTTGGATTTAAATTTTATTTTATTTAATGGCATTTATGTTAAAGATACAGGAGAGTTATAATACACACATAGCAGCCAATAAATCTGTTGTTCGATATCTGACTGCTTGTATTGCCTCGTGACTGATAAAAAAATTTGCCTTGTTGTGTGCAGTAGAATAGTGATGCACCGCAGAATCGAATTGAATCGAATCGTTACCTGGTGAATCGTAATCGAATCGAATTGTGAGGGCAGTGCCAATGCACACCCCTAGTAAATTGACAACAACATTTTAATACTTGGTGAAGCAAATACAAAAAGTAAAAGTGGATACAAACGAGACAGATTTCTATTGACTAACACGATAGCAAAGCATCTCAAGAGAATAAAAGTGAAGAAGGCCAGTTTCAAACCCACATGACAGTATCTTACATCTGTGTTTTCTAAATACACTAACAGGAAGAATAACTAGCAGGTTTACAAACGATGAACAAGTTAAAAATAAATCAGCCTCTTCTTTAGCTTCTTAAACAAGAACAGTTTGAACCTGTAAAACCCTTCTACTTTCATTTAGTCATTTACAGACGCCTTTATCCAAAGCGACTTACAAATGAAAAGGCAAACAAAGCAAGTGTTCAAAATACAACGTTTCAGACATTGCCTAGAGTAGCATAAGCCAGACAAGGGAGGGATTCAAGGAAAAGGAAAGTTTTTTTTTTACCTTTGAGGTTAAGTGCTAACGGAAGAGATTCATACAAAGTGTAAACAGAATAATAGACAAAAATAAAGCTTTGAGTTGAATCACTGTTGAAACGGCTGGTCTTGAAGATGAGGTTTATTCACTGACAAATTAAGATGCCGTTTCTTTGTTCTGTCGGTCATCGTGGCTGGTTAGGGCAGATTAAGAGGTCATTTACACAACACCGTTTCAACTAAAAACTTTTAAAGCGTTTTGGCCGTTCATTTACATGACAACAGTGGTTTGGGGGCTTGAAAACTTTTTTTTTTTAAAGTGCAAGTTTTTAAAATAATACCGTCTTCACCTCCACGTAAACTACAAAACCGTGAATCTGTGAAAAACGGTAGTGTCACACAAATGTGTATTCTGTGTTTAGTCTATAGATGCGTAGTGTTTCTTTACAAAGTGACATCGCGAACTACTGGTCTGGCTGCAGAATACAGCGTTTTTAGTCATTTTCGTGGATCCGTGTGAATGGGAATCATTTTGACAACATTTTTGTCTATATGTGCAAAAACACGGAAACATTTTTCAGTTTTAGTACATTGTAGTTGTGTAAATATCTGAAGAGATTTAATTGCTCTGCGGTGTTATTGTGTCATGGTTGAAGTGCTGGATCTGAAGATTAACTAATTACTGTGATTGTTTTTTGTATGACTGTGTAGAGCAGATGATTGGCTGAAACTCTTCCCACATTGATCGCATGTGAACGGTTTCTCTCCAGTGTGGATCCTCTCGTGTGATTTCAGGGTTCCTGACTGATTGAATCTCTTGTCGCAGTGTGAACACTTGTAAGGTTTCTCTCCAGTGTGAATCCTCTGGTGCAGTTTCAAATGTCCAGCTCTAACAAAACTCTTCCCACACTCAAAGCACACATACGTTTTCTCACCAGTATGTATTTTGTGATGTAGTTTTAAACAGTGGAGAAGTGAAAAACTCTTTCCACACAAAGAACATGAATGTGGTTTCTCCTGTGAATGAACTGTGAGGTGGATCTTCAGGCCTGAAGCCCTCAAAAATGTTTTGCCACATTGGTCACATTGATGCAGTTTCTCTCCAGTGTGAATTTTAATGTGTTCCTTAAGTGTCCCTTGTTGTGTAAAACTCATCCCACACTGATCACATGTGAACGGTTTCTCTCCAGTGTGGATCCTCGTGTGAATCTCGAGACTCGGTTTCCATGTGAAACTCTTCCCACACTGACGGCAGGTGTAACATTTCTTATCGCTTCTTTTCAGTAAAGAAATGCTTTCAGTCTGTGAGTGAGTTTTTTCTCCAGTTTTGACATGTTTCTCCTCCTCTTCACTCTCCTTATTCTCCAGCATCAGGCCTGAGATTAAAGGAAGAAAGTTACATTTTAATAAATCCTTCTACATGATAATTTTGATGCGTTTTATAAATCTCTTTCCATGAACAAATACATTGACCTTCCAGTTATTACTTTTAAACTTAGTAGGCACAAACCCTGTATCTGTTGTGAGATCTATTAAATATTTAAATCAACTCCACAATTATCTAACATAATATTAACATTAAAAAACAAATATAATAGTGCTACATTTCTGACTATCTCAGATGGATATTTAATTTATTTTAATGCAAATGTTCTAATTATGAGTCAATGTTAAATGAACAATTAATTAGCTGCCCAACATTTTTCACTCAAAACGGTTACAAAACAATTCCCTTCCTTTAAAAAAAAACTCCAGGAAGTGACATCATTTGATCTCTTTCTAGAGTATGATGGGAAAATAATCTCAATCCATTTAATGTTGAGTGATTCATCAACCCCGTTACCAAAGTTATAAGAGAAATAACTATCTGAAGTTTATCAAAAACTATAGACCTTATGCGCCAGAGAAACGAGCGCGCAGCATCTTTAGAATATTGTCTTTGAACTCTGTTTTTGCGGTCGCTCTGTGTATATCTATGGCATTGCTGTCCAGGAGTAATTAGCTTTTTAAGTGGATTTACTTAATGGAAAGTTAACGAAAGTTATCATGAGGATTGTAATGTTTAAATTAGATGTCTTAACAAATGTCAGTAGACCGGGAAGATTTTAAAATGAGCTGTTCATTCATAAATACTTAAAATGTGAATCGAAAATGTGAAAATACAGGTTTATAAAAGGTCCAGTCCCTCCACCGTCACTTCAGGTGTGCCCCAGGGCTCTGTCCTGGGGCCCCTACTTTTCATCATTTATCTCCTTCCCTTGGGCAATATATTCCGCAAATGTAACATTCAATTCCACTGTTATGCTGATGACACCCAGCTCTACCTCTCGACCAAACCTTCGTTCACTCTCCCGCCCACCTCCCTCACTGACTGTATCACGGCAATAAAACCTGGTTTTCCCAAAATGTTCTCAAATTAAACGGTAATAAAACTGAGGTTCTCCTCATTGGCACTAAATCTACTTTATCCAAAACCGACAGTTTTTCACTCACTATTGATAACTTCTCCGTTTCACCCTCCCCCAGGTTAGGAGTTTGGATGTCATCCTTGACAGCACATTATCTTTTCAGCCCCACATCAATAACATTACCCGGTCTGCCTACTTCCCTCTACGAAACATTAATCGCCTCCGCCCCTCCCTTACACCACACACTGCCGCCGTCCTTGTCCACAGTCTTGTCACTTCCTGTTTGGACTACTGCAACTCTCTCCTTTTCGGCCTCCCTCACAAATCCCTTCATAAGCTTCAACTGGTCCAGAATTCATAACTCGAACCCCCTCTATTCACCACATCACTCCTGTTCTCCAACAGCTTCACTGGCTCCCGGTCCAGTTCCGTATCCAATTCAAAATCCTTCTGTTAAAGGCACACTATTCAAGAATTGTACCTTAATATAACAGCTTCAAAGTCATTTCGGTGGTAAACAAACTCATAGTAGGGCGAATCATCCTGGTAGCAAATCTTGGCGGGGACGCCGCAGGAAAAACCAGCAATGCAAGTTTGAGAGGAGCGCCCCCGACACGAGAATCACAACATGCTTTACGGCAACGACGTCACACACATCAACAACAACATTTGAAGCACGAAGACACTTGCGCGCATTTCAGACGTGAAACTCGACGATGGAAAAAGCAAAGAAAACGCTGTCGGAAGAGACTAGGAAAAGGAAAAGAGACTCTGACCGCGTGAGGAACCGGACAAGAGTCCCACTCGGTCGGGCTTTTACTCGTTGGCGCGAGCTAAAAAGCAGCACTGGATGCAACAGTGGTGCTGACCTGGTGATCTTGTTGATGGACTAGTAAGTAAATCTTTCTAAGTTTGTGTGCATTTTATTTTGTGATTTCACCGGAATGAATAGAGTCTCCGCAACGGCGATAGATTGAAGAGCGCGTCCGAGTGAAGACTGCGCGCGCGCCGCCACAAGAGACATGTATCCATGACACTGATAGCAGCGGACACAAGCGTTGAGTTCAAAAACACATTTTAGCACTGGATCTCTTATTTAAAGGCACACTATGCAAGATTTGTACCTTAATATAACAGCTTCAAAGGGGTATCAGGCCGTGAGTGCAGAGACCAGTCTATGACAGACGCTCTGCGTGAGTGGCATTTACGACAGTAACGTTAAATTCAAGTACTCCACAGCGACTCTAGGGGTCATTGTTTGACAAAAACGGAATTCCTGCATAGTGTGCCTTTAACATTTAAGGCCATCCACAAACTTGCCCCCCCATATTTGTCTGATCTCCTCCAGGGTCCAACATCCACCCGCTCCCTTAGATCCTCTTCCTCCATACACCTGTCTGGGGTATCAGGGCTGACAAATATTCCCTCATTGCTTTATTATACTCAACATAATATAGTAGTTTAATGTAGTACTGACACTAAAACTCTATAAACTTGAATTTTTTTGCATACAGTCATTTTCATTTTGGGTGAACTACACTCAAAACCGATTGTTACGATCCACGATACATAGTCGCATTTTTTATTGCAATTTATTGTGACAAAAAGCGCAATGCCCTGAACACACACTAAATGCACACTATCTTGAATACCACATTGGAGCGGTATTCGAGGCTAAGCGTATCCCATCATGCGTTAGGTGCGGGAACTCACATGCCCCGAAATCACAAGATGACGACGAAAACGTTCCACTGTAAGTTAAATTAATGAGATATTACATGTAATTTGGTAGAAAAACACATTGTTAAAGTGTCATTATAATGGTGCAAAGATGAGTATGGTATGTGTATTTTGTACATTTGCAACTGCTTTTTAAATCACTCAATTAAAAGCACCAGATTTTTAAATTGTGCCTTTTGTTACATAGGGACAACTAACCAGACATTGTTTATTTTAAAATTTAAAGAATTGACCCTTACTGATGTGTGCATCTTGAGACAAAACAATGGCACTGGCATTTTAAGATGTCAGTTCAAGTCGCTTTCAGTTAAAAGAGCTCAATAATGCATTTTAGTCTGGGACTAGGCTTATGCTATTTCTGTGAAACCAGGGGAAAGTGTTTTTATGAATTCACAAATTATACCTCTTTTTTAATTTTCAGAAATTTCATCCACATACTTTATTCCTAGGATCTAACCTCTCATTACCATATTGGCAAAGAATTGTAGAAAAAATACATAATACAGATACCAAATATAAATGATCATTTTTAAAATAAACTTAGGTAATTTGTTTCTCTGAGTCTGACTTTACTTGTTTTATATGGAACATGGTTTATCAAAGATGAATTAAATGCTGTTATGAAACTTACCTAGATCTAGTAGATGTCACAAGTTGATCGTGTCATTTGCTCAAGTCTGTTGACACCAATAAAATGAGCTTAATGAGGCAATTTACAGACCTGAAGACATAATTAATGAGGTGATAACAGAATCTATTGACATGAAATAAAGAGGCTTTTCAGCTGCTCTGATAATGATCCATATACTATCAACACTCATTCGACAAGCCATTCAGGATCAGCAGCAGATCATCTCACTTTATTATACGTATTTGCTGCTAGAAACAGATTGTTACAGTCTGTATGCTGAAAAAAGTGCTCTAATATTATTTCTCAAATGATACCGTAAAATTGCAGGAATATAAAGACTTATGAAACCCATCTTTATCAAACATTGTAATTCGCCGATATGAATATAGTTAATTTTCTAATAACTACAATCATAACAAAGCCGTTCACTAGCATCTTACCGTTTTGTATGTAACATATCTTATTTAAATGTTTTAGTTAGCAGACACACGAATAGCGCTGAACATGATAGAAGCCATTTAGAAATGACCGCGTAAAATGTTTTTTAAACTGTGTAAAGAGTATTAAACAATTACTTGATCGCGTGTACCGTTTACCTCAGAAGAATCGAATGAAGGGAGCGCGCGAATGATGACGTCATCACACCGAGACGAGATCAACGGTAGATTATTAAAACACACCAAAAACTGTATAAAATATCTCTATATAAAAAAATCATAAAAAAAACATAAGGGTAAAACAGTTACTGATGTAGACAAACAGCCATCTCATCCAAACTCAGCCATATGTGGGATGAAAGATGTTATAGGCATTTAAAAGCTTTATCGCGAAAATTAAAGGCAAAGCAATAACAATATATTTTAATTACTTTTAAACGTAGCTAAAATTATTAAATTAGCTATTCTTGATGTAAGAAGAATAAGTAGACAATAGATAAATGGACAATAAAAGTTAACTGGTGGAGAAAATACAAAATGTAATTAAATTAGGCGATGTAAAAAAAAAAAAAAAAAAAAGTTTAATAAAACAGTTTGAACCTGTAAAAAAAAGTATTTTCCTTCATAAAGAAACAAACCAACTCCAAGTGATACATATCCATCAGAAAAAAAACAATATTTAACTTATATTAAAGTATAATGATATTTATTTATACCACAAACCAAAATGATATTCAAGAATAAAAAGTCTAGATGGTCTTTAGGGAGGAACTCCATACTTGAGTTGATGTGAATCTCACAGTTGAAACTGCTGGTCTTGAAGATGAACTTTATTCACTGTGACAAATTTAGATGTTTCTTTTTCCTGTCGCTCGTTGGCTGATTAGCGCAGATTTATACTGAGGAGATCTTACTGTTCGATGGTATTATTGTGTCACGTTCGGTGAGGACACAGCATCACTTGCTGTGATTGTATTTTATATGACTTTGTAGATTAGATATTTGAGTGAAACTCTTCCCACATGGAGTGCAGTGATACGGTTTCTCTCCAGTGTGGATCCTCTCGTGTGTTTTCACATGTTCAGACCGACGGAATCTCTTGTCGCAGTGTGAACACTTGTAAGGTTTCTCTCCAGTGTGAATCCTCCAGTGTTGTTTCAAACGTATACCGGTAATAAAACTCTTCCCACACTCAAAGCACTTATGATCTCTTACACCAGTATGTATTTTCTGATGAATCTTAAAATTGTGCAAATGTGAAAAACTTTTTCCACACAAAGAACATGAATGTGGTTTCACCTGTGAATGAACTAACATGTGGGTCGATAGGCCTGTAGCCCTCGAAAATATTCTGCCACATTGATCACATTCGTATGGTTTTTCTCCAGTGTGGATGTTCATGTGTTCCTGAAGGTTCCCTAGTTGTGTAAAACTCTTCCCACACTGATCACATGTGAACGGTTTCTCTCCAGTGTGGACTCTCGTGTGAACCTCGAGACTCGGTTTGTATTTAAAACTCTTCCCACACAAAGAACATAAATATGGTTTCTCCTGTGAATGAACTCTGAGGTGGCTCTTTAGGGATGAAGCACATACAAATGTTTTCCAACATTGATCACATTCATGCAGTGTCTCACCAGTGTGGATGTTCATGTGATTCTTAAGGCGTACTTGTCGTGTGAAACTCTTCCCACACTTATGGCAGATGAAATATTTCATGTCTTTTCTTTCGTGTGAAGAAATACTTTCAGTCTGTGAGGGAGTTTTCTCTTCAGTTTTGACATGATGTTTCTCCTCTCCAATCTCCTCATTTTCCTCCATCGGGCCTGAAATGAAAATAATCATTTTAATGCATTTTTATAAAATAATTTCTACAAATGAGGTATATCGTATGCTTAAGGGAATATTCCAGCATTTATTTGTAAACTGATGTGAGCATTGGGAAAATAATGATAACTCCACTAAAAAACAAAGAAAGCTGCATTATACTTATTCTGTAGTAATTCGGAGTGTCTGTGGTAAAAATACCACTCAGATGGAGTCAGAATATAACCTTAAATAATAATAAATCATCAATATTTAATAGATTATAGTATTACTTTTCACATTTGACACGAACATACAAACTACAACAATGTGAAACCCATTTTTAGAGTTCGGTTTTTCTAATTCCTGCCATTAACCGTACATAACTGATAATGTCTATCATTAATTTATTGCCACATTATTATACCAGGAAAGCATAAATGTTTATATCCTCATGAAATTCCCTCACAGATCGAAACTTAAAGTTTGAGATCACATACGTTCAATAACGCTAACATAATTACTCTAAAAATGATTGAATGATTTCAACATTTTCCAAAGATGTTCGTTTCGTGCTGAACTAAATCAGTCTACAGACGCCAGAAAAGACGCCGATTTGGCGCTTTATCCGATAAAAACAATTAAGAAATAACCCTGTAGATGTTGCTGAAGCAAACGGTGTAAAGTGTATTTTATGGGTGTGTAAATACGCGAAATATCTAACCTGCAGAACTCACCTCAGAAGACACAACAAACGCGCTGAACGAGGAAGGAAACTACTGATGACGTCAGCGCGGTGATGCGGAGATAAAGGCGCCAATTCTTACAAAAGAACAATTCATACAAAAATAACATTTATAACATACTCTAAAATAACTCTAAAAGTTCAATAATTAAGTCTCAGTCATGTGTAGGGTGAAAAATAATCTATTAGACAGTTTATTCTCAAGCATCACATCTGAAATTATAGTATTAATGTGACTACATTTAAATAAATCCTTAAAAAGTGCAAGTAGACAATGGCTACATAAAAATAATCATTTTAATCCATAGTAATATTGACAGCATTCATCAACCCTGTTACCAAAGTTATAAGAAAAATAATAATAATAAAAAAGTGTAGGCTTTTTTATTATCAGAAACTATAAAAGAGATTTTAAATGATTTATGCTAAAAATCTGCCATTCTCATTATTATTTAATTTTGGTGTTTTTAACGTTCATTGATATAAATAAATAGGTAGATAAAAAATAAATATGTAAAATATAAGACCTTAAGATCATATTCAGTTTGGTCTCCTGATGTTGATAATCAATGTGAATGTTTATCAAATCTCGTTTCACTGACCATTTGATCATCCCGGACATTTTGGGCGATCTAGAAATCGCGGCTGGACGCATTTTTTTAGGTCCAAAAATACCCCTTTTCCACCAAAAAAGAACTGGTTCGGAACTGGTGCTGGTTCAAAGTTGGTTCGGAGTTGGTTCAACTTGCGAACCCTTTCAGAACCTGTTTGTTTTTCCACTGACTAGAGCGCCCAGGGAACGACGTCGTTACGTCACTGTGTACGTCACCATACGTCTTAGCTAGAAACGCTTGCTAGTACAACATTACTTTGGGATTATCTCTAACTCGTGTACCAAGAAGGCTTTAAAAACAATTGAAATATGTAAGTCTTTTAATCTTTTCTTTTGATATGTAATCTTTTCTGATTAGTTATGTACCCCTGTCTTGTGTCTTTTTTTTTCTTTCCATTTATTTGTTCTATATTGTGACTGTTTTCTTCTTTGCTTATAATTTTTTCAATAAAATTAAATAAAAAATAGAAACGCTTGCGCCAACTTCAAGCATAACAATTACAAAGGCGGACTCCATCGTGTTTCTGCAAATGTTTCTCCTGGCTTTGCGAAGGAAAGAAAAGATGTTTAGAACACATCTAAACCCGCCCAAGCCCCCGACGTAAGCATGACATGGTAAAAGAACGGTTCTAGTCCAGCAAAGAGTTGGTGCCGCTTTGGAACCAGTTTTCCTGGCCGAGAACCGGTTCTTTGGCTGTCGAAACACAAAGAACTGGTTCGCGCACAGGCACCGGCTCCGAACCGGCTCTCAAATGCTTTGGTGGAAAAGGGGTAAAAGAGGACGTGTGCTCACCCTACCTTGTCGACAGAAAATGAATCATTGTTATACTCAACACTGTTAGTATTATCATTTAAATCTCTTGTTTTCCCACGAGTAGCCTACCATGTTTTTAACATGCCTCAGAGACAACGTTAAGTAACTAACATAGCATAACCGGAAAGAGCTTTATTTTTAGTAACACTAATACAGCATTTTCTCATACAATCTGTTTTTAAAATAATTGCGTGACATTTAGCAACACAAGTCATCCAGCTTTTGTTATATATGATACTCTAATATCGATCTAGCTTACAGCACTGCTACCGAGCGAATGCATAGTAACGACGTAACATAAGTTTCATCATACTCAAATGTATTTAGCATGATTGTTTTAACCATGTAAAAAAGCGCAGCGTTTCCCAACATATGCATGAATGAAAGAAGTGGCTGATAATGCTGCGTTCACACCGGACGCGAATTGCGCGTCAGGCGCGAGTGATTTCAATGTTAAGTCAATGCAATGACGCATTACGCGCGTAAAAAATTCTTGCGGCGCGAATGAGGCGTAGAGCGCGGCGCGGTAGACGCGAATACGCCTCGTTCGCGCGAATGGCGCGAATTGAGCGTCTGGCGCGTTACCCGCGAATGGTGCATTTTGTGCATTCGCGCGTTTGACGCGAATTTGCGTCTGCCGCCCGAGTTGAAAAATCTGAACTTTGGCGTCAATTCGCGCCGCGTTAACCAATCAGGAGCCTAGCTGCCTGCTGTCACTCAGGAGGTAAAGTGACGTAAACTCCCGCTCGGAATCTTTCATTCCAAAATCACTGACAGCTATGGAGGAAAAATTCATTCTTGCTGTAAGCAGTCGCCCAGAATTGTACGATTCCACATCATATTTTTACAGAGACAAGAACAAAAAGGACCTCGCTTGGAAGAGGGTCAGTGAGGAGATTGGGCAACCTTGTAAGTTGTAAATACAAATTAATCTTTAATATTTGTCCACTTACTTTACGATTTCTTGAACAAGAACATGTGGACATCAAAACATGCAAATTCAGAGCGAGGGTTTACAGTTTTATTGAAATTGCGATGAACAACAATTCGCATATTTAAAAAAATATTGATGTTTTGTCCTGTGTTGTATTACTCCTGTAATCTGTAACGTCCGTCAACGGGTTTCGCCTCCGGAGTTTCATCGGATTTCGCCTCCGACGCGCGTCACGCGCGTAAATTTCGCTTCAAACTTTTGTTTTTACGCGCGTCAATTTCGCTCTTGACGCACGAATGGATTCAAAGTGGTCTGAAACCACGCCCACTCGCGGGAAAGGTGCGTGCCGAGTGCCGACGGTGATATTAGCTGATCCTGCTTTCGGAACGAGAGGATGAAGGCCGAGGCGGGAGATAGTCGGTTCGGCTTCATTCACCAGTAACAGCGGATTATCAGTGAATCCCAGTTGTCTCAGACGACAGTTTATAAAACTATCCTGTGTAAAATGATCACTACAGAGGCGGGTGTTGGCGGTGATCCTCAGCTCTCCATCAAGGTTGGCTCTTCACAAAATTAATCCACCTCTTCTTGATGTGATCGTTTTTAGGAAATTTAAATAAAGACACCGATCTGTTTTGTACATGATCGCATCCAGGTAGTAGCCTACGCATTTCCGTGTCGAAGGCACAGCTAGCTAGCACACTGTAGGCTGTAGTAACTAATAGTACTGACAGTAACTCGCGATTTAGCGGCAAACTGATGTGAATGTGCTCTATTGTTAGGGGAGGGGCCAGCCTCAGTGGCCTCTGTGCGTCATAGACCAACGCTACTTTTGCGTCATCGAATGGTAACGCCCCTTATTGGGGGAATACAAACGGATTCCCCTGAAAACAGAACTCGCTCTAGATCTGTTAACTAAGTTTCTTGATAGCAAAAATTGCACAAACATACACACTCTCTTTGCCGGCCGAGGACCGTGAGCGGTATTTAAGGGTGTACTCACACTAGGCACGGTTGCCATGAACCGGGCCCGAGTACGATTGTCCCCCCTCCCCACTCCCCCTCTGGCCTGCACTCACATAGGGTTTCAGCATTCGTGCCGGAGCACGCTTACGTCATTATGGTGCGACGGTTTCGGGATAAACAAGAAGAGCGGCGCTCTCTGAAGGAGAGCCATCGCTCTGTTTTCTTTGTGGATAATTTTGTGTCGTTTGGTCCACGGTGGTCCACAGCCTGTTGTTAAACAGATGTGTCGCCTTAGTGGCGTGAAAATTTTCACGTAATCGTGCTGCTCGTGCTCGTATGAGGAGGTTTGCAAGGTACCAGCTGAAGTGCAGAACCATGACGTCACGCGTCCTGTTCTGTGCTCCAGCACGGTTAGCGCTCACACTGCATGCGAACCGCGCCCGAGTCCAACTGAACCGTGCTCTGGCCCACCTCTTCCAAGCGGGCCAGGGCCGGCTAATCGAGCCGCGCCCGGGCACGTTTCGGAGCACTCACACTAGTCAAACGAACCGCGCTTTGGTGGTCAAACGCACTCGGGCACGGTTCAAACTGGCTAGTGTGAGTACACCCTAAAGAAGAGCTGGATACAGGGTTACAGAGGTGTCCCTTTGAAATGGTCGAAAACTGGATTAATGACCCCACGCAGTGGCCAAATATGGACTATTCAGACATCTAACGTTACCACTATCTCGTGGAATCACCAAGTAAGTAGCCTATTTTTTTTTTTTTTGTCATTAACACTCACAGTATGACAAACTAGACGATGAGGCCATGTCACTTGGATCATATTTAACTTAATTTAAGCTATTGACATAGTTTTGTTGTCGACTAGCTATAGGCCCTAATATACTGTTGAAATAGTGGGAGGCTAGGACTAAAGTGGACTTGGCTGGTTTCCGCTTGTGTCTAGATGAAAGTGCTAGTACTTTGAAAGTTGTAAAAAGGTTTACAGTGTACGGCAAAATATGTATAGGACCAATATATGAATGTATGGGGCTATCAAATTGGATGTTGTGACATTACGCTATCCTATCTAGCCTAGAAGGCTTGATCTACTGCCGTTCGTGTTGTTACATGTAGCCCAGAGCAGTGGTCGTCGAAAAGTCATATAACAGTTAGGCCTAAAGCACTTTCTAGACACAAGCAGAAACCAGCCAAGTCCACTTTAGTCCTAGCCTGCCACTATTTCAACAGTAACTCAAATCAGTTAACAGCCAAAGTAGCGAGCCTAGTGATAGCTAATACTGCGGTCAAGTGGGCCGCGCGTTGAAAATACACGGTCAAGCCAGCCGCACATTTTTTTTAGTATGCGCGTCTATTCTTGTACTTACGGTATGGGTGCTGGAAGCGGGCAAAATTGTTTTTAAGACTCTATTTTCCGCTATTTTACATTTTATTAGGACACAAATAATACATTTTCATTATTTTTTTTAAAAGCATGACTGTTTTATTATTATTTTAAAATGTGTAGGCCTATGAGTTACATTAGTTATTACATAATATATTCATGTTCATAGTAATGTCAATTAACATTAATACATTTTTATTGTTAATTTTAATGTTTTTTAGACACTATTTTCTGCTATAATATATATATATTATACATTATTGTACTTTATATATTAACTTTAATGAAATGTAATATTAATGTTAATTATCATACATTTATATTGCATTTTTATTGTTGATTTTAATGTTTTTATATATAAAGTATACATTAATTATTATACATAATGTATTTTTATTTATTTATTTTCTTACATTTTTTTATGTTAATGTAAATGGCAAATATTTGGCAAATAAATACAACAGGCTTTTGGTGGCTTTTAATCTGTCAATTATAATTGAATTGCATATATATAAGCTATAAACACCTTTATACAATCTATGAAATATACATTCATACCTGAAGTATCAAATATGATACTGAAAACACACACACACACACACGCACACACAAACACACACATATACATTTTATATATAATGGGAGTTTTGCCATTTTACTTCAGCTTGTATCACTTACATCATGTCCCATATTCAAACACTCATAAAAAGTGTTCCTTCATAGGTTTGCTCATTCTTTCATTTGATTCCTGTTCAGAGTGACTCTGGCTATTACTGTAATTATTATCAAGTCATGTTACTGTATAGTTTTGGAGAAAAGTAAAGGCAAACTCAACCCCATCCATCAAAGTGCATTATAGCACTTACACCATGCCCTATATTGCAACACTCATAAAAAGTGTTCCTTCATAGGTTTGCCCATTCTTTCATTTGGTTCCTGTTCAGAGTGACCCTGACTATTACTGTATTTATTTTCAAGTCATTTTACTGTATAGTTTTGGAGAAAAGTAAAGGCAAACACCCCAAACATCAAAGTGCTTTCTATCACTTAACACCATATCCCATTTTCAAACACTCATAAAAAGTGTTCCTCCATTGGTTTGCTCATTCTCTCATTTGATTACTGTTCAGAGTGACCCTGGCTATTACTGTAATTATTTTAGAGTCAATTTAACTGTATAGTTTTGGAGAAAAGTAAAGGCAAACACCCCAAACACTTTCTATCACTTACACCATGTCCCATTTTCAAACACTCATAAAAAGTGTTCCTTCATAGGTTTGCTCATTCTTTCATTTGATTACAGGTCAGAGTGACTCTTAATATTACTGTATTTATTATCAAGTCATTTTACTGTATAATTTTGGAGAAAAGTAAAGGCAAACACCCAAATCATCAAACTGCATTGTAGCACTTACACCATGTCCCATGTTCAAGCACTCATAAAAAGTATTCCTTCATAGGTTTGCTCATTCATTGATTTGATTCCTGTTCAGAGTGACTCTGACTATTACTGTAATTATTTTCAAGTCATTTTACTGTATAGTTTTGGAGAAAAGTAAAGACAAACACCCCAAACATCAAACTGCATTCTAGCACTTACACCATGTCCCATGTTCAAACACTCATAAAAACTGTTCCTTCATAGGTTTGCTCATTCGTTCAATTGATTACTGTTCAGAGTGACCCTGACTATTACTGTAATTATTTTCAAGTAATTTTACTGTATAGTTTTGGAGAAAAGTAAAGGCAAACTCACCCCAATCATCAGAGTGCATTCTATCACTTACACCATGTCACATGTTCAAACACTCATAAAAAGTGTTCCTTCATAGGTTTGCTCATTCGTTCAATTGATTACTGTTCAAAGTGACCCTGGCTATTACTGTAATTATTTTCAAGTAATTTTACTGTATAGTTTTGGAGAAAAGTAAAGACAAACACCCCAAACATCAAACTGCATTCTAGCACTTACACCATGTCCCATGTTCAAACACTCATAAAAACTGTTCCTTCATAGGTTTGCTCATTCGTTCAATTGATTACTGTTCAGACTGACCCTGACTATTACTGTAATTATTTTCAAGTCATTTTACTGTATAGTTTTGGAGAAAAGTAAAGGCAAACACCCCAAACACTTTCTAGCATTTACACCATGTCCCATTTTCAAACACTCATAAAAAGTGTTCCCTCATAGGTTTGCTCATTCTCTCATTTGATTACTGTTCAGAATGACCCTGGCTATACTGTATTTATTATCAAGTCATTTTACTGTATAGTTTTGGAGAAAAGTAAAGGGAAACACCCCAAACATCAAAGTGCTTTCTATCACTTGTTATGTCCCAGGTCTAGGGTCCGAGAAAATAACATAAATAAATGTCGTTACACCTTGACTTCTTGTTTCTTTCTTTTTTTTATTATTATTGTGAAACAAGTTGTTCAAACTGATATCAGCACAAGACAACAAAAAAAGAAAGGAAGCAAAAATATTTTCAGGGTAGGGTCAAAGCCAAAAATAACAAACAAAACTGAGACTACCTTGTTTTAGAAAAAAATTATTATCCTAACAAAAGAACGTTTAAACAAAAATACAAAAACTAAACTGACTCCCTTACTAGCCAAAAAAACAGGAGAAAATATGTTCACAATAAAGAAAAAATGGCACCCCAACCCCTACAGCTTCCGTGCTGGAGCGCAGTGATATTTACAACAAATATAATAACAAAACAAAAACACTCAGCCACGTTGAGTGTTTTAAAAGAAAACCGTGTACAGAAAACTTTACAAAAGAAATGGAGAAAAAAAAACTAATCGGGAGAATATAAGGTAAAAGAAAAATAAACACAGTATTTATAAATGTCACTGCTCGAAGGTAATTCTCTTTCCACCAATAACAACAGTTTCAACAACAACAACCATTTCAATGACAGCGCAATTAAATAAAAGTCAACACAGACTTAATCGTCTTTCCCTCAACAACAACAGGTTCAAAGATACGCAACAAACAACATTTCAATCTCTCTCTGCCAGATCCACGTTCCTTCCTTCTTTTTAAAAGGACGCGCAGTTCCATCCCGACCAACCACGGGGCACGTTACCGACACGTTCAATTAGGGCGGTGCAACCTGCGGGAGTGAGTAAGAGAGAGAGAAAAAAAGAGAGAGAGAGAGATACACACAGTACCCAACATGTCTCATCATAACACACTTAACACCATATCCCATTTTCAAACACTCATAAAAAGTGTTCCTCCATAGGTTTGCTCATTCTCTCATTTGATTACTGTTCAGAGTGACCCTGGCTATAACTGTAATTATTTTCAAGTCATTTTACTGTATAGTTTTCGAGAAAAGTAAAGGCAAAAACTTTCTAGCATTTACACCATGTTCATTCAAACACTCATAAAAAGTGTTCCTTCATAGATTTGCTTATTCTTACATTTGATTACTGTTCAGACTGGCCCTGGCTATTACTGTATTTATTATCAAGTAATTTTACTGTATAGTTTTCGAGAAAAGTAAAGGCAAACACCCCAAACATCAAAGTGCTTTCTGTCACTTCACACCGTATCCCATTTTCAAACACTCATATAAAAAGTGTTCCTTCATAGGTTTGCTCATTCGTTCAATTGATTACTGTTCAGACTGACCCTTGCTATTACTGTAATTATTTTCAGGTAATTTTACTGTATACTTTTGGAGAAAAGTAAAGACAAACACCCCCAAACACTTTCTAGCATTTACACCATGTCCCATTTTCAAACACTCATAAAAAGTGTTCCTTCATAGGTTTGCTCATTCGTTCAATTGATTACTGTTCAGACTGACCCTTGCTATTACTGTAATTATTTTCAGGTAATTTTACTGTATACTTTTGGAGAAAAGTAAAGACAAACACCCCTAACACTTTCTAGCATTTACACCATGTCCCATTTTCCAACACTCATAAAAAGTGTTCCTTCATAGGTTTGCTCATTCTTTTTATTGATTCCTGTTCAGAGTGACTCTGACTATTACTGTAATTATTTTCAAGTAATTTTACTGTATAGTTTTGGAGAAAAGCAAAGGCAAACACCCCAAACACTTTCTAGCATTTACACCATGTCCCATTTTCAAACACTCATAAAAAGTGTTCCTTCATAGGTTTGCTCATTCGTTCAATTGATTACTGTTCAGAGTGACCCTGGCTATTACTGTAATTATTTTCAAGTAATTTTACTGTATAGTTTTGGAGAAAAGTAAAGGCAAACACCCCAAACACCAAACTGCATTCTAGCATTTACACCATGTCACATGTTCAAACACTCATAAAAAGTGTTCCTTCATAGGTTTGCTCATTCTTTTTATTGATTCCTGTTCAGAGTGACCCTGGCTATTACTGTAATTATTTTCAAGTCATTTTACTGTATCGTTTTCGAGAAAAGTAATGGCAAACACCCCAAACATCAAACTGCATTCTAGCACTTAAACCATGTCCCATGTTCAAACACTCATAAAAAACTGTTCCTTCATAGGTTTGCTCATTCGTTCAATTGATTACTGTTCAGAGTGACCCTGACTATTACTGTAATTATTTTCAAGTCATTTTACTGTATAGTTTTGGAGAAAAGTAAAGGCAAACTCACCCCAATCATCAGAGTGCATTCTATCACTTACACCATGTCACATGTTCAAACACTCATAAAAAGTGTTCCTTCATAGGTTTGCTCATTCGTTCAATTGATTACTGTTCAAAGTGACCCTGGCTATTACTGTAATTATTTTCAAGAAATTTTACTGTATAGTTTTGGAGAAAAGTAAAGGCAAACTCACCCCAATCATCAGAGTGCATTCTATCACTTGCACCAGTGTTTTTCAACCCTGCTCCTGAAGGACCCCCAACACTGCACATTTTCTTTGTCTCCCTAATCAAACACACCTGATTCAACTCATCAGCTCATTATCACCATGTGATGAGGGGTCAGTCTGAACAGGAATCAATAAAAAGAATGAGCAAACCTATGAAGGAACACTTTTTATGACTGTTTGAACATGTGACATGGTGTAAATGCTAGAATGCAGTTTGGTGTTTGGGGTGTTTGCCTTTACTTTTCTCCAAAACTATACAGTAAAATTACTTGAAAATAATTACAGTAATAGCCAGGGTCAGTCTGAACATGAATCAATAAAAAGAATGAGCAAACCTATGAAGGAACACTTTTATGACGGTTTAAAAATGGGACATGGTGTAAGTGCTAGAATGCAGTTTGATGATTGGGGTGAGTTTGCCTTTACTTTTCTCCAAAACCATACAGTAAAATGACTAGAAAATAATTACAGTAATATTCAGAGTCGCTCTGAACAGGAATATATTGAGAGAATGAGCAAACCTATGAACGAACACTTTTTATGAGTGTTTGAAAATGGGACATGGTGTAAGTGATAGAATGCACTGATGATTGGGGTGAGTTTGCCTTTACTTTTCTCCAAAACTATACAGTAAAATTACCTGAAAATAATTACAGTAATAGAGTCACTCTGAACAAGAATCAAATGAACAAATGAGCAAACCTATGAAGGAACCATTTTTATGAGTGTTTGAACATGTGACATGGTGTAAGTGATAGAATGCACTTTGATGATTGAGGTGAGTTTGCCTTTACTTTTCTCCAAAACTATACAGTAAAATTACTTGAAAATAATTACAATAATAGTCAGAGTCAGTCTGAACAGGAATATATTGAAAGAATGAGCAAACCTATGAACGAACACTTTTTATGAGTGTTTGAAAATGGGACATGGTGTAAGTGATAGAATGCACTCTGATGATTGGGGTGATTTTGCCTTTACTTTTCTCCAAAACTATACAGTAAAATTACTTGAAAATAATTACAGTAATAGCCAGGGTCAGTCTGAACATGAATCAATAAAAAGAATGAGCAAACCTATGAAGGAACACTTTTTATGACGGTTTAAAAATGGGACATGGTGTAAGTGCTAGAATGCACTTTGATGATTGAGGTGAGTTTGCCTTTACTTTTCTCCAAAACTATACAGTAAAATGACTAGACAATAATTACAGCAACATTCAGAGTCGCTCTGAACAGGAATATATTGAAAGAATGAGCAAACCTATGAACAAACACTTTTTATGAGTGTTTGAACATGTGACATGGTGTAAGTGATAGAATGCACTTTGATGATTGGGGTGAGTTTGCCTGTACTTTTCTCCAGAAATATACAGTAAAATTACCTGAAAATAATTACAGTAATAGAGTCACTCTGAACAAGAATCAAATGAACAAATGAGCAAACCTATGAAGGAACCATTTTTATGAGTGTTTGAACATGTGACATGGTGTAAGTGATAGAATGCACTTTGATGATTGAGGTGAGTTTGCCTTTACTTTTCTCCAAAACTATACAGTAAAATTACTTGAAAATAATTACAATAATAGTCAGAGTCAGTCTGAACAGGAATATATTGAAAGAATGAGCAAACCTATGAACGAACACTTTTTATGAGTGTTTGAAAATGGGACATGGTGTAAGTGATAGAATGCACTCTGATGATTGGGGTGATTTTGCCTTTACTTTTCTCCAAAACTATACAGTAAAATTACTTGAAAATAATTACAGTAATAGCCAGGGTCAGTCTGAACATGAATCAATAAAAAGAATGAGCAAACCTATGAAGGAACACTTTTTATGACGGTTTAAAAATGGGACATGGTGTAAGTGCTAGAATGCAGTTTGATGATTGGGGTGAGTTGGCCTTTACTTTTCTCCAAAACCATACAGTAAAATGACTAGAAAATAATTACAGTAATATTCAGAGTCGCTCTGAACAGGAATATATTGAGAGAATGAGCAAACCTATGAAGGAACACTTTTTATGAGTGTTTGAAAATGGGACATGGTGTAAGTGATAGAAAGCACTTTGATGTTTGGGGTGAGTTTGCCTTTACTTTTCTCCAATACTATACAGTAAAATGGCTTGATGATAAATACAGTAATAGTCAGGGTCACTCAGGCCTGTAATCAAATGCAAGAATGAGCAAACCTATGAGGGAACACTTTTAATGAGTGTTTGAAAATGGGACATGGTGTAAGTGATAGAATGCACTTTGATGGATGGGGTTGAGTTTGCCTTTACTTTTCTCCAAAACTATACAGTAAAATTACTTGACAATAATTACAGTAATAGTCGGAGTCACTCTGAACAGGAATATATTGAAAGAATAAGCAAACCTATGAAAGAACACTTTTTATGAGTGTTTGAACATGTGACATGGTGTAAGTGATAGAAAGCACTTTGATGATTGGGGTGTTTGCCTTTACTTTTCTCCAAAACTATAAAGTAAAATTACCTGAAAATAATTACAGTAATAGTCAGAGTCACTCTGAACAGGAATCCAATGAACAAATGAGCAAACCTATGAAGGAACACTTTTTTATGAGTGTTTGAACATGTGACATGGTGTAAGTGATAGAATGCACTTTGATGATTGGGGTGAGTTTGCCTTTACTTTTCTCCCAAACTATACAGTAAAATGACTTGAAAATAATTACAGTAATAGTCAGAGTCACTCTGAATAGGAATATATTGAAAGAATGAGCAAACCTATGAAAGAACACTTTTTATGAGTGTTTGAAAATGGGACATGGTGTAAGTGATAGAATGCACTTTGATGATTGAGGTGAGTTTGCCTTTACTTTTCTCCAAAACTATACAGTAAAATGACTAGACAATAATTACAGCAACATTCAGAGTCGCTCTGAACAGGAATATATTGAAAGAATGAGCAAACCTATGAACAAACACTTTTTATGAGTGTTTGAACATGTGACATGGTGTAAGTGATAGAATGCACTTTGATGATTGGGGTGAGTTTGCCTGTACTTTTCTCCAGAAATATACAGTAAAATTACCTGAAAATAATTACAGTAATAGAGTCACTCTGAACAAGAATCAAATGAACAAATGAGCAAACCTATGAAGGAACCATTTTTATGAGTGTTTGAACATGTGACATGGTGTAAGTGATAGAATGCACTTTGATGATTGAGGTGAGTTTGCCTTTACTTTTCTCCAAAACTATACAGTAAAATGACTAGACAATAATTACAGCAATATTTAGAGTCGCTCTGAACAGGAATATATTGAGAGAATGAGTAAACCTATGAACGAACACTTTTTATGCGTGTTTGAAAATGGGACATGGTGTAAGTGATAGAATGCACTTTGATGATTGGGGTGAGTTTGCCTTTACTTTTCTCCAAACCTATACAGTAAAATTACCTGAAAATAATTACAGTAATAGTCAGAGTCACTCTGAACAGGAATCCAATGAACAAATGAGCAAACCTATGAAGGAACAATTTTTATGAGTGTTTGAACATGTGACATGGTGTAAGTGATAGAATGCACTTTGATGATTGAGGTGAGTTTGCCTTTACTTTTCTCCAAAACTATACAGTAAAATGACTAGACAATAATTACAGCAACATTTAGAGTCGCTCTGAACAGGAATATATTGAGAGAATGAGTAAACCTATGAACGAACACTTTTTATGCGTGTTTGAAAATGGGACATGGTGTAAGTGATAGAATGCACTTTGATGATTGGGGTGAGTTTGCCTTTACTTTTCTCCAAAACTATACAGTAAAATTACCTGAAAATAAATACAGTAATAGTCAGAGTCACTCTGAACAGGAATCCAATGAACAAATGAGCAAACCTATGAAGGAACAATTTTTATGAGTGTTTGAACATGTGACATGGTGTAAGTGATAGAATGCACTTTGATGATTGAGGTGAGTTTGCCTTGACTTTTCTCCAAAACTATACAGTAAAATTACTTGACAATAATTACAGTAATAGTCAGAGTCAGTCTGAACAGGAATATATTGAAAGAATGAGCAAACCTATGAACGAACACTTTTTATGAGTGTTTGAAAATGTGACATGGTGCAAATGATAGAATGCACTTTGATGATTGGGGTGAGTTTGCCTGTACTTTTCTCCAAAACTATACAGTAAAATTACTTGACAATAATTACAGTAATAGTCAGAGTCACTCTGAACATTAATCAAATGTAAGAATGGGCAAACCTATGAAGGAACACTTTTTATGAGTGTTTGAAAATGGGACATGGTGTAAGTGATAGAATGCACTTTGATGTGTGGGGTGAGTTTGCCTTTTCTCCAAAACTATACAGTAATATAACATACTTGTATATATAAATTGTGTGTATGTGTGTGCGTGTGTTTTAAATATCATTTGTGTTTTATTCATCAGGTATGCAAGCATATTTCATAGATCAGGTTTTTATTGTTCATATATGCAATTCATGGATAATTGACAGATTAAAGCCACCAAAAGCCTGTTGTATCATATTTGTCATTTACATTAACATGAAAAATGTAAGTAAATAAATAAATAAACATTTATACATGATGTAAAATAATTAAATGTATACTTTATATATACACAAACATTAAAATCAACAATACAAATGTAAAATAAATGTATGATAATTAACATCAATATTACAGATTTCATTAGCATTAATAAATATATTACAATAATTAATGTATACTATATATATAAACATTCAAATTAAAAATAAGTAAATAAACATTAATACAAATAAAAATGTAAAATATTAAGGATGTATGATAATTAAAATGAATATGAACATGAATAAATTATGTAATAATCAATGTTAATCATATTTAGGCATACAAACATTAAAATAGTAAAAAAAAAAATAATTATTTGTGTCCTAATAAGATGGAAAATAGCAGAAAATAGAGTCTAAAAATCAAGTTTGACCTCTTTCAGCACCCATACCGTAAGTACACGATTAGACGCGCATACTAAAAAAAATGTGCGGCTGGCTTGACCGTGTATTTTCAACACGCGGCCCACTTGACCGCAGTTAGCTAATCACGTAACGTTAGCTGCTAGCAGCTTCGTCTTTCTAACTAGTATAGCTAGTCGACAACAAAACTGTCAATAGCTTAAATCAAGTTAAATATGATCCACGTGACATGGCCTCATCGTCTAGTTTGTCATACTGTGAGTGTGTTATTGACAAAAAAATAGGCTAACGTTACTTACTTGGTGATTCCACGAGATAGTGGTAGATGTCTGAATAGTCCATATTTGGCCACTGCGTGGGGTCATTAATCCAGTTTTTGACCATTTCAAAGGGACACCTCTGTAACCCCGTATCCAGTAGCTTCTTTAAGTTTGTGCCATTTTTGCTATCAACAAACTTTGCAGATCTAGTTCTGTTCTCAGGGGAATCCGTTTGTTTTCCCCCAAAAGGGGGCGTTACCCTTCGATGCCGCAAAAGTAGCGTTGGTCTTTCAAGTAGGGGCGTGTCCACGAGCTCAGGGGCTCCAGTGTCATCGAGCCCCGTTTTAGCCCCGCCCAAATCCGGAAAATAGCTATGGTGAAAAACTGTTTAACGGTCTAACTCCACAATTCAGTAATTCACAGTTCACAGTCTTTGTAATATGTTTTAGCAATACATTTCTAACATTTATAATGGGTTTAGAATTTTTTTTTTAGAATTGCCTTCACAGGGACTTTAACTTGGTCAGCCAGCTTAGTTCTGGTTCCCCAAACCCCCCAATATCTTATTCTCCACTGGTGCATCTTCATGGATGAGACATGCAGATAACTACACACTGAAGTTCAAAGATTATTCAACTGTCACTGAATTTTATGTAAACAATTTGTGGGATATTCTGCGTGCAGTGGGATGGTTGGAACTCAACTGGCCTAATTCTTCGGTTAGAAAGAACTGCAGCTACTCCAGAGTGAACTTGTCCATTCTCAATATTTATTAAGGCACAAAAGGTTTGCGTGGATATACATATACAAGTGGTTTCTGTGAGAGAACAAAATAAGGATGATAAATATAAATGATAACATGACAGAATATACACAAATATTACCTGTATACATATACATGGAGAGGTTAAAGTTGTATTAAATTAAAGTTAAAGTAAACCGTATTGAAATATATATACTCTAAATGCAGACCGCTGCAGCTAACAAGAGGTGTCAGATTACAAAGTGTGTGCGCTGCTCTAGCACTCCCGTGCGCTCTTTATACCATTATTAATATGCCGCTAAGACAAATATTTGAATCAACATGACAAGCAGCTCCCTTTCCCATATGAATAAACATCATTAACAAATATAACATGACTCGGTGAATACGCGCGAGCACTGCGCCTGATTGTATGTATATTGACACAATAATATTTCTGAGGTAAAATAAACTGAATCACGCTCTGACACTCTCTAAAAACCATCTACAATGAAATTAAATATCTTTACTTACGTAGTCATGAACGCACAGTAATACCACACAAAGAAGAAAACTTTAGAAACGAAACAATGCCAGGAAAACTCCGTGCGCTGGATGCTGCCGAATGAAAATGTATGTACATCAGACAAGTCTGAACAAGTTCGACTCGCGCATGCGTGGAGTGGGGAATTTTGTACACAATTAACTCTTCAACAATTCTGAGTTTGTCTGGTTCAAAAACTTGCAACCGAAAAAGTAATCAGGGAATGTTTAACTTTCTATACTAGCTGTCAAAATAATTAATTGCAACAGTTCAATACCTAAATTGAACTCAGTATGTTGTACTTCTGAAGAAGAACGAAGTACAAGAAGATTAAAGAAGAATCAAATGTTTATTTGTCTTTTTCACCAGACAAAAACAATTAACAATGAAAGTTAACTTATGAAAATACCAAGTGTAAACAAATGTGACATCTCTCTACAAAAGAAAAATATCAAGAACAATTTGAACCTGTAAAAAAAAAATATTTTCCTTCATAAAAGTATAAACAAACATTTTACATAACATTTAACTCATAATAAAGTATAATGATATTTATACCATGAAGCAAAATTATATACAAGAATAATTCTCTCACAGTTGAAACTGCTGGTCTTGAAGATTTACTTTATTCACTGTGACAAATTTAGATGTTTCTTTGTCCTGTCGCTCGTTGTGGCTGGTTAGGACAGATTTGGAAGAGATTTTATTGGTTGACGGTATTATTGTGTCACGTTTGGTGAGAACACAGCATTAGACCTGAAAGTGCTGGATCTGAAGATGATCTACTTGCTGTGATTGTATTTTATATGACTGTGTAGATTAGATATTTGAGTGAAACTCTTCTCACATGGAGTGCAGTGATACGGTTTCTCTCCAGTGTGGATCCTCTCGTGTGTTTTCACATGTCCTGACCGACGGAATCTCTTGTCGCAGTGTGAACACTTGTAAGGTTTCTCTCCAGTGTGAGTCCTCCAGTGTAGTTTCAAACGTATAGCGGTAATAAAACTCTTCCCACACTCAAAGCACTTATGATCTCTTTCACCAGTATGTATTTTCTGATGAAGTTTTAAACTATGCAGACGTGAAAATCTCTTTCCACACAAAGAACATGAATGTGGTTTCTCCTGTGAATGAACTAACATGTGGCTCTTCAGGCCTTTGGACCTCGAAAATATTCTGCCACATTGATCACATTCGTATTTTTTCCCTCCAGTGTGGACGTACATGTGATCCTGAAGGTTTGATGATTGTCTAAAACTCTTCCCACACTGATCACATGTGAACGGTTTCTCTCCAGTGTGGACTCTCGTGTGATTCTCGAGACTTGGTTTGTATTTAAAACTCTTCCCACACAAAGAACATAAATATGGTTTCTCCTGTGAATGAACTCTGAGGTGGCTCTTTAGGGATGAAGCACATACAAATGTTTTCCCACATTGATCACATTCATGCAGTGTCTCACCAGTGTGGATGTTCATGTGTTCCTGAAGGTCTTCTTGTCGTGTGAAACTACTCAGACACTGATGGCAGATGAAACATTTCTTGTCTCTTATTTTCAAAGAAATACTTTCAGTCAGTGAGGGAGTTTTTTCTTCAGTATTGACATGATGATTCTCCTCTCCAATCTCCTCATTTTCCTCCATCGGGCCTGGAATGAAAATAAATATAATTTTAATGCATTTTTATTAATTGATTTCCACAAATGAGGTATATTGAAGGCTGTTGGGAATAATCTATAATTTATTGTGAACTGATGTGAGCATTAGGAAAAGAATAATACCGTTAAAAACATGGGAAGCGGCAGCGCGTTTCATTCATATGTTCACATTATTGTGCATATTTGCACTGTAAACTTTGGGCATTAGCCTATAGTTATTCTGTAGTAATTGTAGTAAAAACGTTTGAGTTCAGACCGTCAGAATATACCCTTAAATATAATAAATCATCAATATTTAAAAGATTATAGTATAACATATCACATCTGACACAAACATTACAAACTACAACAATATGACACCCATTTTTAGAGTTAGTTTTTTCTGATTCCTGTCATTAACCGTACATAACTGATTATATCTATTTATTTTATTTATTGCCACAAATAGACATGATAAGTGATGGCTGCAAGATGATCAATGATATCATCCTCACTCTGGACTTTAATTATTTCTTGGGATTCTATTGGCTCTGGGTCCAGAGTGTCATGCACAGTGTCCTCCACGCTGATGACCTGAGGAGCATCCAGACATAATTTTTGTTGAATGGCACCACAAGTCCTGATGGAATACAAAAAAAACAAATGGTAAAAGAAAATAATTTTCATTAAAGACAAACATTAGTTAGGAACTTACCGAAACCATAAAGGTGGGATGTAATCCTCATCATCACTATCATCATAGTCACTGCCCTCCTCTATGGTTTCCTCTTCCTCTGATGTTGAAACATCTCTTGTGTCCTCAGCCGGAGCCCATGTCCTGTCCTCAGCCCAGTCAATACTATGTAGATGGCTTAAAATATTAGTCAATGACACTCAACACGTCAAATATCAGATTAAATATGTAAAAAAACAAATACTACTACTTAAGGCCTGTTCACACCGGGATGAATTTCGCGCGCGATATTCGCCAACGTTTAACGCCTCGTGATTAAACGAAGGGCGCCAATGTCAGCACACATACGTAACGGCGAAGAAGATATAAGCCAAGTAGCGTCTACACACTGCCGGGAAGAAGACGAGGAAGATGCAAGCCAAGATAAACGTAGAGCTGCTGGTCACGGAACATAAGGAACTGCATGACAAACGCGACTACAAAAATATTGATAAAAGAGAACTGTTATGGAGTGGCATAGCACAGCAAATGGGCCTTGATGGTGAGTTTCATTTCATTTAATTGTCTTTCATGTACACAGGCTTGTAACTTTTATTTCTGTTTTACATTACGCGCCATCTAATGTCAGGGAATGAATTTGCATGTTCACTCGGCTCATCGTCAGCGGAAATCGCTTGGGTGTGAACACAAAAAACGCGTTGAAAAACGCTGGCGAATAACGCGCGCCGATATTCGTCCCGGTGTGTACGGCCCTTTACTAGGGCTGTGCAATTAATCAAATTTCGATTTCAATTTCGATTTTGGCTCCCTACGATCTCCAAAATAGTACAATCGAGTAAAAACGATTATTTTGCCATGTTCTGTTTTGCAAGAACACTCTTATTTTGTCTTGTGTTCTGAATGACTCGCGCACATCCGCCCCTCCCGCCTGAGGCAACGATCATCATGTCTGGACCGCTTCCCACGTACCAACAAGGACAGGAAAGGTTCAGTAGATTATTTGCACTAAATGAATGGTTAATGTCATTGTGTAATGAACAGAAACTGCTCTTTGTAAATAATTGGAATCTGTTCTGGGAGCGACCTAGGCTCTACCGTGCTGATGGCCTGCACCCCAGCAGAATCGGAGCGGCTGTTCTGTCGGACAACATCTCCAAGACGTTACACACCGTATGACTAGAAAATCAAAGTCCAAATCACAGTCTTTGCTGTCCCAACCTAATCGATATAAGTAGTGTAGAACATTATATAGAAACTGTGTCTATCCCTCGTTTAGTGAGGCCAAACAATAAATCTACTGTAGGATCTAGCAAAAATCTTATTGTAATTAAACCAGAAATTCTCAATATTAGTGAACAAAAACAATTTCTAAAGCTAGGTCTTCTAAACATTAGATCGCTCACACCGAATGCGGTTATTGTAAATGAAATGGTCACAGATAATAATTTCGATGTTCTGTGCCTTACTGAAACCTGGCTTAAACCAAATGATTATTTCGGTCTAAATGAGTCTACTCCGCCAGGATACTGTTATAAGCATGAGCCCCGTCTGATCGGTCGTGGCGGCGGTGTTGCAACAATCTATAGAGATATTCTAAATGTTACTCAGAAAACAGGTCACAGGTTTAACTCGTTTGAAGTACTTGTGCTAAATGTTACGCTCTTAGATGTAAGAAAGAAATCCCTATTATCTCTAGCCTTGGCTACTGTATATAGACCTCCAGGACCATACGCCGATTTCCTAAAAGAGTTTGCAGACTTTCTATCAGATCTTTTGGTCAATGTCGATAAAGCAATAATTGTTGGTGATTTTAACATACACGTAGATAACACAAATGATGTGTTAGGGGCTGCGTTTACAGATTTATTAAACTCCTTTGGGGTCAAGCAAAACGTCAGTGGTCCCACTCATCGTCTAAATCATACACTCGATTTAATTATATCATATGGAACCAATCCAACCGATATAGACATTGTACCGCAAAGTGATGATGTCACTGATCATTATATGATCAGAACCAGAACCAACATCTCCAAGATGGCAGCATGTGTCTCTGTTTGTGCATGACTGAGTGTTTGTTCGTTTGTTCATTGGAAAATTGCAAACTGATCACTGTGTGAGCTTTCAAACAACACTACTCTAATGAAGAATCGTATTTGTCATTCTCGATGGTTGTTTATGACGAAAACTCGTATAGTTTAAGTCAGGACTGACATCCACAGTGAACTGGCTCTCTAGTCCTAGCAGTGCTTTCTGAAAACGCACGGTATCCGTATAATCCCTGTCTGGAAAAGATCTGTTTCATGCTGACTGATCGGTGCCTGGAGCCTGTTTACCTGCTGGAGCTTGGGTGCAGACGTGTCGCTGATTTTTGATGTGCCTGATTTCTTCATGATCAAGGAAAGTGCTTTTTTCCTCGTTCTTACTGCTGGTTTTGGGATATGGTCTGATGTTTTAGAGGTGGTTGGTCTTGATTTCAACTCTTTTACCTGCAGCAGTGCTATACTCGCCAGGCTTCCTGTTTTTGAGTGACGACACATTACAACATCGGGCGTCGTGGTGAAACGGAAAACCCGCACTGGATTTCTTCTGTCACTGACCTGGACGCCGTTATATACTTGGGTCCAATTTTTTGGCTGTTGGGCCCCATGTTATATTTTGTCTTTCCACATCTGGATGGTGTGAAGGGCATGGAGAATAAGAAGTGGTTGCTCCTTGCCTCTATGTTTTTATTTTTCTTTGTCCATATTTATTACTGGGGGCACCTACCACTGGAATGGCTATTCCGGTCCAGTGCTCCCAATACCGTGTCATTCAGACAAGGGCACGTGTGCATTTGGTTGTTCACTTAATGTCGCTTCATTCCTTCTGCCTCTTTTCTTCCCCTCTGACACTGTTGACTTGGTTGGCCTGTCCAGTATCATGACATTATGTGACAATTTTACCACTTTCTCCTGTGTGCTCCAAGACTCCAATTTTGGACGGCAAAGCAATGAACCGTATAAAAAATCAACTAAGCACAAATATTTAATTGTTCTGTTGCTGTTAATGTCAGGGAATGTACAGACCAACCCAGGCCCAGACACCCCTATAAGTTTTAACACCCCGGCTGATTTTAAAGAAAGATCTGGTCTTGGTTTCTTTCATTTGAATGTTCGCAGTCTTGTTCCTAAAATGGACATGTTGCGTATCTGGGCTCACTCCACGGATGCTGATGTATTTGTCTTATCTGAAACTTGGTTAAGAAAATCTGTTTCAGATGGGGAAATCAATATTAGTGGTTACAATGTTTTTAGGACTGACCGCCTTAATAGAGGTGGGGGTGTAGCAATTTACATCAAAAATCAAATATCAAGTTAATGTACTACTGTCAAAATCATTAGTTAAACAATTTGATTTTTTAGCTTTGGAGCTTGAAGTATCTAAATCACTTAGTATAACGGTTATTGGTTGTTATAGGTCACCCTCGGCTATTAGTGATGCTCTGCCTTCCTTAATGAAACTTCTTTCTGATTTTAACTCTAAAGAATTAGTAGTCTTCGGAGACCTAAATTGGAACTGGTTACAACCAGTATCTGATGATTTCAGAGCTTACTGTGATTTATTCAATCTTTTTCAGATTGTTGACAGTCCCACACGACCAAACCTTAAAAACCCGGAAAAATCATCGCTAATAGATGTAATCCTAACTAACGTCCCTCATAAATATTCAACTGCTTCCATTTTTGCAAATGACATCAGTGACCACTGTGTCATAGCAACAGTCAGAAATACTAAAATGCCTAAAACTAAATCACGCATAATTGTTAAGAGAAATATGAAGCACTTCTCAGAACAAGACTTCCTTTATGATTTATCTAACTATGACTGGGAAAAAATTTATATTAGTACAGATGTTGAAAGTGCCTGGAATCTCTTTTATGAAGGTTTTACCAATATAATTAATAAGTATGCCCCACTAAAGAAGTATAGAGTCAAAGGTCGAAACAATGCTTGGTTTTCACCTGATTTAGCAAAAATCCTTCATGAGCGCAATGTGGGTTAGGGTTAGGGTTAAGGGTTAATGCAAAAGCCAGGAAATCTAATCTGAATTCTGACTGGCTGGTCTTCAGACAACTGCGTAATACATGTACTCTCAAAATAAGAAAAGCTAAATCTGATCATTTTCTTTCTCAATCCACTCATAATCTAAATAATCCTTCAAAATTTTGGAAAATTATAAAATCTTTATCAGAAAACAGTAAAGGCCAGGAGCTTCCCTCAAGCATTGTCATGGACTCTCGAAAAGTTACCGACAAGTCCAAAATGCTGGATTGTTTTAATGACCATTTCATAGCCTCAGGATTTTTATTTGAGTCACTCAGTCCTCAACATGAGTGTTCCTCTACAGTTGAGACTGTTCTTGACCCTTCTGGTCTGTCTTTTAGTTTCAGTCCCATTAAAGTCTCAGAAGTAAATAAAGCCCTCAAGCAATTGGACACAACTAAATCTGCTGGCCCTGACAAACTGGATCCCTACTTTTTAAGGCTAGCAGGAAATTTTATTGCCGGGCCCTTAACTACTATTTTTAATCTGTGTTTGAATACAAATGTCATTCCTCTCATCTGGAAATCAGCCTTAGTGGTTCCCCTGCTAAAAGGTGGTGACCCTACCATCTTAAATAACTACAGACCAATCTCTAAACTGTCTGTCCTGGTCAAGATTCTAGAATCCCTTGTCAGTGATCAGTTAAAGAACTTTTTTTACTGTCATAGTGTGTTGTCTGACTTCCAATCTGGTTTTAGAAAAGGGCATAGTACAACATCGGCAGCTCTTAAGGTTTTAAATGACTTTGTTGATTCCATGGATAATAAGCAGCATTGATCAGCCCTTTTTATTGACCTTTCAAAGGCATTTGATACAGTGGACCACATAGTGCTTAAACAGAGACTGTATAGGGCTGGGCTTTGTGAGAAAACTGATGGCTGGTTTGTTAATTACCTTACAGACAGAACTCAGTGTGTGCAGGCAGAGGGTTGCACGCTATCTCCAAATAACAAAAGGCGTGCCCCAGGGGTCAGTCTTGGGGCCACTACTATTCATTCTTTATATAAATAACATTGATCATAACATGTCTGATGTAAAATTTCATTTTTATACTGATGACACTATATTGTATTGCTCTGCACCCACCGCAGACCGGGCCCTCTCCCAGTTACAACTTGCTTTTAACACGCTTCAACAGAATCTTTATGATTTAAAACTTGTTTTAAACGCAGATAAAACTAAAGTCATGCTTTTTTCAAATTCAAAATCGAAGTCAAATCTCCCGTCAATCCTTACTTCCCAGGGTATGAAAATTGAATGTGTTTCTAAGTACAGGTATCTTGGTATTTTAATTGATGAATCTCTCTCTTTTAGTCTTCATATTCAGCAGCTAGCAAAAAGATTGAAACTTAAATTAGGATTTCACTTCAGAGTCAAATCCTGCCTTTCGTTTAAATCTAGAAAGAGGCTGGTCGCTGCCACGTTTATGTCTGTACTTGACTATGGTGATGTTTTATATATGCATGCGTCATCTCAAAGTTTACATGCACTGGACACTGTATACCATGGATCTCTGAGGTTCATCACTGGTATGAAAGCCCTCACTCACCATTGTGAACTGTATGAACGTGTTGGATGGTCCTCACTAACAACACGGAGACTTCAACACTGGCTCATCTTCATCTACAAGGGTATTTTAGGTCTCCTTCCACCCTACCTTTTGACCTATATCAGTATAAATAGTACCGGGACTTATAATCTTCGTTCCCAAAATCTTTTCCTGCTATCTGTCCCAAAGGTCAGAACTGAGCTAGGAAAAAAGGCTTTTAAGTTTGCGGCTCCCTCTGTTTGGAACAATTTACAGAAATCCTTGAAACTTACTGAGCCCGTCTCATTGGTTGCTTTTAAGAGGTTGTTGATTGACATGGAGGCAGCCACATCTGGTTGCAGATGTTTTACCTAACGTAATTTTATGATTCTGGTTGACTTTGAAAGATTTGCTGTGTCAGTTGTTTTGTGTTTCTAGTGTTTTTGCATATTTTATGTTTGTATGTACTGTATATGTGGTTTAGTACTGCTGCCTGTCTTGGCCAGGACACTCTTGAAAAAGAGATTTTTAATCTCAATGAGTCTTTTCCTGGTTAAATAAAGGTTTAAATAAAATATGGTAACTTGCATAATACGTACTGCTGAAATTTGTCATGTTGCGCCACGTTATAGACCAGGCAGAACAATCGTTCCAACCACTATAGATAGATTCTCAAATAGCTTACCTGATCTATCTCAGATGCTCAGCGAACCCAAACAAACAGATGAACTAGAGGAAATGACTAGCAGTTTGAGCACCATTTTCTCTAGTTCATTAGAGATTGTTGCACCAATTAGATTAAAAAAGGTTAGAGAGAAAACTAAAGCACCATGGTACAATAGTACTACACATGTTATCAAGAGAGTAACTCGTAACAGAGCGTAAATGGAAACAAACTAATTTAGAGGTCTTTAGAATCGCGTGGAAATGTCACGTTATAAAAAGGCTCTTAAAACAGCCAGGGCTGAGCATCTCCGCAAGCTAATAGAAAATCACCAAAATAATCCAAGGTTTTTATTTAACACTGTGGCTAGACTAACAAATAAACAGACATCACCAGAGCAAAATATTCCGTTACAGTATAGTAGTAATGATTTTATGAATTTCTTCACTGAGAAAATAGAAAGCATCCGAAACACAATTGTAAATGTACAATCCTCTATGGTGTCTTATGATTCAGCCTCAATTATCCCCCCTCTGGAACAACTACACCACTTTACAACTATAGGACTGGAAGAGCTAAACAAACTTATCATTGTATCTAAACCAACAACATGTTTATTAGATCCAATACCCACTAAACTACTGAAAGAAGTGTTACCTGTAGTGGAAGAGCCTCTTCTTAATATTATTAACTCGTCCTTAATTTTAGGCCATGTTCCACGAATATTCAAGCTGGCAGTAATACAACCTCTCATTAAGAAACCGCAATTAGATCCAAATAACTTAGCAAATTACAGACCCATTTCAAATCTTCCATTTATGTCTAAAATACTAGAAAAAATTGTGTCCGCTCAATTGTGCTCTTTCTTGCAAGAAAATGAGATATATGAAAAGTTTCAGTCAGGATTCAGACCACATCATAGCACAGAAACTGCGCTTGTTAGAATCACAAATGATTTACTTTTAGCTTCAGACCAAGGCTGTATCTCAGTACTAGTTTTACTTGATCTTAGTGCTGCGTTCGACACTATAGATCACACAATACTCTTAGATCGACTACAAAACTACACTGGTGTTCAGGGACAGGCATTAAGCTGGTTTAGATCGTACTCATCAGACCGTTATCATTTTGTCTGTTTAAATGGGGAAAAATCGAAGATAACGTCAGTAGACTATGGAGTGCCGCAAGGATCGGTGTTAGGCCCTCTGCTATTCTCAATATATATGCTGCCACTTGGTAATAAGAGAAAACAAGAAAACATGGAATTAATTTCCACTGTTATGCTGATGACACTCAATTATATATTTCATCACGGCCAGATGAAAACACTAACTTATCTAAATTGACAGAGTGTCTTAGATATAAAATGCTGGATGACGTGTAATTTCCTGCTACTAAATTCAGATAATTACTTATTACTTATTACAGAGGTATTACTTATTGGTCTAAAAAACTACCCACAAAACCACTTACAATACAACCTTAATATAGAAGGATGTCCCGTTACTTTATCCGCTACAGTAAAAGACCTGGGTGTTATACTAGACCACAACTTGTCTTTTGAAAATCATATTTCATATGTTACAAGAACAGCCTTTTTCCACCTTAGAAACATTGCTAAGCTACGTAATATGCTATCAGTCTCTGATGCAGAAAAGTTAGTTCATCCATTCATGACCTCGAGACTAGATTACTGTAATGCTTTATTAGCTGGTTGTCCTGCATCTTCAATAAACAAGCTACAGTTAGTCCAAAATGCAGCCGCTAGAGTTCTTACTAGATCAAGAAAATATGATCATATAACACCAATTTTATCATCTCTACACTGGTTACCTATCAAGTTCCGTATCAATTACAAAGTACTACTACTGACTTATAAAGCCCTAAATGGTCTAGCTCCTGTGTATTTAATGGACCTTCTATCGCCCTACAATCCATCGCGTTCTTTAAGATCACTAAAGTCGAGGCTTCTGGTCATTCCTAGGATATCTAAGTCCACTAAAGGAGGGAGGGCGTTCGCACATTTAGCTCCTGAACACTGGAATAGCCTTCCTGATATTGTTCGAGGCTCTGACTCGCTCTCCCAGTTTAAAACTCGATTAAAGACGCATCTCTTTAGCCAAGCATTCACATAATGCTTACCTTTTATACCACTGTTGAATCAGATCGAATGCATTTAATATTATGAACAGCAGCTATGCTAATTATTTCCCATCTGCTTTTCTGCTGTTATCTCGGGACGCTAGTCGAGGTAAATAGCGTTCGTCATATAAGGGCGCCTCCATTTCCATATGTGTTTTGAGTGATACGAACCATTATTTCCACAATTTTCATACAATTTATGAAGTAGACATCCAATTTAGAAGTAATATGAGAAGTTTGGCAGATTTTGATATGAATGCAACCTCTAAGAAACATAAAAATAACAAGTATGTGCGTTATAGCTCGCTGCCACATCACAAATGGTGAATCTATCATTTTTTTCTTTATATTTAAAAAAAATTCAGACCTTTTTTTCTAAAGTAATTGAATGGATGCTATCTTTTGAACTCTTGGCATGAAAACAAACTGAGGTTTCTACCCTTCTTTCATGATTTTTCATGTTCATCACTATTTCAAAATAAAGGTCTAAACACGCCTTAGGAGTATGAAAATATTCATATATAATCACCAAATATGGAAACTAGAGATTGTAAGCTTTCAAATGATATATAGTTTGTCAAGATTAGTTTAGGTTTAGTATAGGATATTACTGTTTTAAAAATGTAATGGATTTGGGCCCACCGGTGGGCCGGTGACACTTAACAGCTTAAACCCGCCTCACAAACAGGTCGCCAGTAACAAAAGTTATTTTCCGAGGATTATATTGCTTAACGGTCACGCAAAATTATGTCAAAACTCTGGTCTTGGTGAGTAACCAAATAAGCATAAAATGCGTGTGACAGACAGTTTAATGAAACAGTAATGGATCTGTGCACTAGTTCCTTGAACGCAGCCATACGTGTCTGTCATTATTTTTATTTTTTTTGTCAAAACAACATAATATAGCTTTAATTGTAAGAAATCAGGATTAATAGCCTATGTGTTTAACTTAGTCTAAAAGACTATCCAGTGTTATTTAACATTGGATTACTTTATTCAGTTTCTGTAGTATTTCTGACCTACCCAAAAACTTATTTATTTTTTATGTCTCTTTATTCTATTGTATTATTTATCTATCTATCTTAAACATAAAATAACCTGATCCTGTTTGATCAAGGCATGTGACTGGTCTGACTTGTCCAAATTTCAGCATCAATTTTGCATCTTGCATCAAAATCCTGTCTATTCCTTCATTGTATGCAATTGAAACAGAGAGTTGGGTTCTGTTTTAATGCACCCAGGTGTACCTAAAATAAAAAGAGTTTAATATACAGGTTTGTGGCTCTTGATTTCTTTTTATTATTTAACCACTTGTAAACTTATGTTCACTGTTCCTTTTTTATATATAGGATTTGTATTACATCTATATTCATTGAGTCGAATCGAGAATCGAAATAAAAAATCGAATCGGGAATCGAAATCGAATCGAATTTGAACATCTGAATCGATACCCAGCCCTAATTTTGAATGTGATTGAAGTCACTTTCATCGATTTCATCATGAATGTCCAGCGATGACATACTAACAAGAACATGTATGAATAAAAAATGTGAAGACAAAATGTTTGCTGATACACAAAGTATTGCTATCTGTTTGAATTGTGTCTCACTACCTTTAATCACTTACAGAAGTTCAGTGTTTTTTCTAAAAAACATTACTTATATTGTGTCAGATATATTTTTTTTTGCCTGACTGCAAAGCCAATACTGAAGAAACGTCTACATTACATAAATTAATCTCCCAAACTTTGCTTCATGATTATCACTACTATAGTTTGATATGTCAGTTTTAAATCTGCTGCATTGAATAAATATAATAAATAAACAACGTACCAAACGTAACATCAATCCTTTCCTATTGTCCTACAACCAAGATTAACATATCAGAGCTACAATTGTTTTATTTCAAGCCAGAATTCATCCTGACATAAATAATAAATATTTTATGACTTACCTTGTTTCCAAAACCTGAATAGGAGTCTCCACAACTTCACTGCAGCCCAGACCTTCCTCAAAGTCATCATCTCTGTAGAAAATCAAATAATGGAGGTCAAAACATAATCAGATTGTTCACACATTTATCAGACATCAAAGTTTACTTTATATGCTATGTCTCTCTGCCAATTTGACTCTAAATTTCAATTGTCCTTATGTTTGTACAATGAATCATACATCATAATCCGTCAGACCACACCATGAATACAGCTGAGGCTGAACCAACACACTGAACTTAGTATTATAGGCTTTCACAATAATTTTCTTACCTATCTGAGGATGAGTCGCCAACATTACTTGAAAGGGCAGGGATAGGATGTGTGGTCATCTGATGTTTGATCGGTGTTGATGTTATATGCAAAGCATCACCCTGATATCTACAAGAAACCATGCCATACATAATTTGTCAGGCCTGTTTTCAAATGATCTAAGTTGTGTAGTTCTTATAAAATGATAAAGCAGGGATACTTACTTGTCAAGCAGAAATGTGGCTAACTCTACATCGGTTTTTAGTTTTTTTAAAACACGTAGTTCCCTCCACCTAGGAAAAGCCGCTCCGATGATTACCCTGGTTTTATTTCGTGCTCGGTCTAATTCTTTCTTTTTCGCTTGTTTAACGTCATCGTTTTTTTTTTCGTTTACATATCTTTGTTGGATGAGCTGGAGCCACTCGGAAAATTGGCAATTTTTTGTGGTTTGTCCGCCATTAGCACAGCTGCAGCACACCGGCAATCTTGAGTTTGAACGACGGTACGCGCTCGCGCTGTGCAAGAGAGGGGTGTGGTCAGCGCGTACACGAGTGTGATTGACACTGCTAAGACACTCCTCCTGGCTCTGATTGGTTGTTTCTGACCGGGAGCGGTGTATTTCTGCAAATGGCAATAGGACCACTGGGAGGAGCCAGAGGAGCTTGGTTTTTTTTCACAAATTATCTGTCTCATATTCTACTGTCAGTACATAATGACAAGTTTTAACTAGGGATGCACGATATAGGATTTTGGCCGATATTCGATATGCCGATAATTTTGCCCGATGCCGATGCCGATACCGATATATTTGTATTTTTTTTAAGTGCAAAAAAAGCTTATTAAAGCTTCTATTAAAGTTCTCAGTCAAGAGCAGTGAGTGATTTCCTCTGTGTTTTGTTGTTTTATTAACATTAACAGGATAGTTCTCCCAAAAAATGTAATTGTCAAGTTTCTTTCTTCTGTTGAAATTATAAAAGTTATTTGGAAGAATGTGGCTAACCAAACAGTTGCTGTACTCCAGTGACTTCCATAGTATATCTAAGCACAATAAAGAAATGAATACAGGTTTGGAACAACATTAGAGTGAGTAAATAATGACAGAATTTTTATTTCTGGGTGCAGTATCTCTTTAAGGACAAGCGGCAGCATATTATTACTGTCTCTTTAAGAACTGCACGCGACGCGTCTAATATACACGCATTTGACAAGCAGATTTTCTCTGTTTGCTTTCACTTTAGACATAACCAACTTTGTTTATGTAAACCTTGTGTGTATTTGACAGTATCAGCGCTATAAGACTCGAAAGATTAGTCCAGAATGCAGGCGCTGTGACGGGCTTTAGTTCCTGTGAGCGTCGGGTGTAACGCGCTCAGAAAAGCGGATGTTAGAACAGCGCATCAGCACGTGAATGACATGTTTAACTAGCAAGACTTTGACGCACATGCAAATAATGAACTTTTGTGAATTGCGGTGTCCCGTGAGTGTAACTCTACCTCTGCGTTTACATGTGATGTGATGTGAATGTACGTCGCGTTGTACAGTATGTTGAGATGAAGACACCAGAATTGAACTGATAGAATGCACGATACTATTCTTCAAAAGCAGATCGTGGAGACATTTTAATCGTCCACGATCAAAAACCGTGAGACGCACACCACTAGTTGGAAGTTTAAGTTGCTGGCGCTCATGCTTCGTTCACGGTCGTCACGTGCGCATAGGAAACACGCCACCCTATCGGCAAGGCTCATCGGCAGAAATATTCATACCGATGTTGTCCCGATATCATCGTGCATCCCTAGTTTTAACAAATATGTAAAAAAAAAAAAAAAAAAAAAAAAAAACTTACCTACTGCAGCTTTAAAGGCAGGGTAGGTAGAATTCCCCAAAAATACTTTTTTCCAAATTTGTTTAAACTGTCTTTATATATCAATGCATAATTAAAATGTAAGTACTCTGGAAAAAAAATTATAAAAATTGAGTGTCTGTAGTGCTCTCAGGACTGCAATAAACACAGCTCATTATTCCATTCACTCCCACCCCCTCCCTTCTCGCCTCCTTCTAAAGCCACGCCCCCAAAACACATGAACGCGCGATCCCGGCCGTTCGCTCAGCTGGAAGAGTCGGACGCGTTTACCAGCGCCGAGCGGAGAGGAGCGCAGTGCATGTAGTGACATCATGTCAGAATCACAAGTAATAAAATAACTAACTTTATCAGTATGAATATAAACAATTAACATGGCTGTTAGTACACACTATCAAGCTCGCATATCGATACTGGTAGAGTTTAAAATATTTTACTAGCTCGTAACCGAATCACACTCAATATAAGGCAAAGCTATAAATAGCTTCATTGATACACCGTTACTATCAGTTACACTGTGATGAAGGTGAATTTGTAAGATTCATAACATATACAGGTGTTTTCAGTGGCGGCGCCAGCGGGGGTCTTGGGGGGTCTCAAGACCCTCCCAAAAAACACTTTAACCCCCCACTCCCTTCCTGATTAAAAAATATATAAAGATTTAAACATGTTTCTCTTCAAACTACGCAGAAAAATAGTAATAAATAATTTATTCGACATATAAAAAACGCCCCATGAACGTCGCTGCGGCTTGCGTGAAGGCGCTCCCGCGAGCCCGCAAGAGCTGCTACGCTACAGCGGGCACGGGTGGTGGGAATCCTGGCGGCTGAGTGGATTTAACGGGGGATTTAAGCCATGGCCCAGCCGAGAAACCAAGACAGCCTCAACTAAAATCATACCCGCGTCGTTCTTTTGGATCGCAGGGGCAGCTAGCATCCAGGGGTTTTAGTTGCTCGTGATTCAAACAGTACCAGTGGCTTGAACAGGCTATTCTTTGTCAAAAAAGACACGGCTTTTTGTTTTGCCTGTCGTAATTTTTTTTTGGTAGTAGGTACATTACCGTTCAAAAGTTTGGGGTATGTAATATTTTTTTATGTTTTTGAAAGTCTCTCATGGATCACCAAGGATGCATTTATTTGATAAAAAAACTGTAATATTATAAAATATTATAACGGAATTTAAAATAATTATATTTTAATATATTTAAAAAATGTAATTAATTCCTGTGATGGCAAATGGCAGAGAAGAAGACAGGAGGCGACTGGACAGCAGTAGGGCAATCAAAAGGTAGTGAGAGCATGACAATAATAGATTCTATTTTGTAAATATGCTTTCTGTCATGGGTGTGGCAATGGCAATTAAAATTCAAGCATATTGTTTGCAAAATGAAATTGATGAATTAATTAAAAACAAAGTAGTTGATATACTGTGTTGTTTTTGTTGTTAAGTAGCAGTAATATGAAATTATTAGCCGTGTCCACTGTATTTTTTGTTGGTTTTCATGAGACTCCCTTAAAAGGACCAGGACCCCCCATTGCCCCCCCAATCAAAATTGTCTGGAGCCGCCACTGGGTGTTTTGCATGTAAGAGCTTCCTGAACGACACACACATTCACTGAACGACACACACATTCACTTGAAGGGTTGGTCAAAATCCCTTGCCTCTTCAAATACATCTATAATCATAAATCCTTTTGGATGCTTATATACTTCCTTATAAAAAATCAATAATCAAATATATTCATTATCACATACTTATTTTTATATTCTTTGTGCTTGTGAAATTATATTTTCTTAAATGCATGTGATGGAAGTAACCAGTTTCTTTTACATGCATTCCAATCTTACTTTGAGATTGCACGTAGTACACGCAGGACACGAAGGCCATGTAACCCACAAGGCCGTTTGTCTCTTTCTCTGGTATCAGAAGAAAGGTTAGAGGGTCCTAAAGGCAGCGTGGACACATATGATCCTTCGCTGGACAGATGGTCAAGCTATATTGAGCGTTACTATTGAACTTTAATTGTTGTATTAAAGTGTATTCTTTCCAGTATATTTCCTTCCTTGGGAGTAAATGCCAGTTATCTGTTTTTCTCCCAAACGAGTGAATGTTTTAGCATTATGTTTTGGTATACTTAACTGATAGTAAGGAGCTCAGACTCTCTTCAGCCTTGATGGGAGCTGTTATTTGCTAGTGTCTGTTATTTGTGTGTGTGCGTATGACATTCTATGTAGGTTCTGGACGTTCGGACCAGACAACCCGGCGCCCTGCTCTAACCGGCGAGGCCACCACAGACCTAAATCTATTGAGTGGACGACAACTATCTTTACTAATGGCGATAGGCACTCCTATCTCCTCACATGTGTTAAATTGTTTAGGCTCTTAATGTTTCTTAGCCAATGAGAATCATTCAACCTGTAAGCAATGACGTAGCTTAGACCTTGGAAATGGTATAACTGCTGTGATCTTTGTAACTGTAAGGGAGGCGGCCTACGAACTCCTGTGTGAGTCTTGAAGCTGACTTCTGCTGATGAAACTGCAAACTATTTTCAGTAAAACTTTTCTTTAATTTTTTATAATTCTGACTCCGGGTCTTCATTCTTCATATCTGGTTCTGGGTCTTTAACTGTATACCCCTTACAGTTATGGTGGAGGATGCGGGCAATTATTCTTTGGTGACATCCCTGGCTAATCAACAAACAAGGTAGTAATTTTATTATTTGGTTAGGGCTATCTGATTGGGAGAGATTTTGAAGGGGAGCGGGAGAGCTTCACTCCGATGAGGAGAGTGAAGATTAATTATACTGAAGGTTAAAGTATAAAAGGAAGTCGCTGATAGCATTGTTTAAAGTTTTAACAAGAGCAGACAGCGCAAGCGAAGCGTGCTCTGTGGGGGCCCCATTGGGCATCGTTGGTATAGCAACACCCCAGCAGAGTACGTCCCTGGATTGTAGGTCCAGTGGCACCGAAAACCTGCTCAATCTCTTCCATCTCAGATAGGGGATCCCCGAACTTAGTGAAGTGAATCAGGCAGTTAGGGATACTAACAATAATAGGGTTGTTTGCCAGGGATGCATCAGGAACGATTCCGAGAGAAAAAAAAAAAAGAAAAAAAAAGAAGTTGTGACCCAAATTGGCGTGGACCAGTATATGTAACTGTGATTTTGGAGTATACTTTGCAGTTTCATCACGCAGAAGCCAAGCTGTGTTGTTAAAAGATCGCCGCCTCCATTTCTGCAATAACTTCAGGTGAGTATGAACCATGATTAAGATATGGCAGTCCTGAAACAAATAGTGAGACAGGAAAGCAAACGCTGTTAGCAGCTGTGCTCTGAAGCCCTCACTTCAAAGAAATTTGCAGAAATTATTAAGTAAATGGTAGTCAGTATTTTGATTCTGATTGGAAATTTAAACAACTTGACTGGCTACAAACAAATAAAGAAACTGGAAAATTTAAATGTTTAGCCTTGTATTGCTTACGATGATTACAAAAAGCAAGTGAAGTAAATTCTGGGTCGGGGATAATTTCCCTCGACAAGCGACTAAAGTTAAAAGGAAACTTTGTGAAAACAACTTACAATATTTTGAGCATTTCCATGCAGCTTATGAAAATTAATGTTCTGCCAATGATAATGATGAAGATTATGATTTGGCTATTATGATAAAATCCGCCACTGGTGGACTGTAAAAGAATACAGAGAACTGCTTATCAGTGGCTCTGTTTGCATTCCTGAATGGGACACACGCTGCTTCAAGAGTGTGCAGTAAGTGGAGCCGACAGAAGGTGTTTAAAAATGTGATAGTGACAAATTCCTGGTATTAATGTGGGTTTGAAAGTTGATCAGTGTTTAAATTAAGACATTAACATTTTTCGTCTGAAAAATAAGAGATAAAAAACAAGGTCAAAAGATTGAAGTCTTAAAGTGAATCTTGTTGAAGAAAAGATCTATAATAGTAATTTTTACAAGTGAATTGATGAACACTAGTTGATGTAAAATTAATGACTCCAACAAATGTGAGTTGCAAAATATATCAAAGTAACTAAAAGGATGATTGTGTTATAATTAAACATTTTAAAAAGGTTTTAGATGATATAGAGAGACTTATCTCACAGATGATTTACAATAACTGCAAAAGTATCACAAGCAGATAGGTCTAGCCTCGTCAAAGTTAGTGTGAATCCTAATTGGAGATGCATAAACTCCAAGAGAAAACTTAAGTCAAATATTAAACTATGGTTGAGAACTTGACATTTAAATTGAGATTCAGAAATGTGAAACGTTATTGAGAACTAAAATAATTATTTTTATTGAAGATCAAATAAGCATAAGCAGGACTGGATTAACAGTTGCTGAATGCTGATTAAACAAACAGCTTGAAAAGTTGACCATGAAAGAACTAGAAGCTGATGTTTTGCTTTCAAAAGATAAGTTTGTTATTGGCTGTAATGAAACAGTTTGCTTATCTGGATCTGATGTGTACTGTGGCTGAAACTGCCAGTGCAACAGAGACTCAATCTGAGTGGAAATTTGTAATGTCTAAATAAAGACAACTATAAAAATTATGTTTATTTGGAAACACATGTAATTTCTGGCAAATATGCCTTAAGCTGGGATAGAGTTATAGGATGGTAGATAAAAGTTTGATGTTAGAAGTTTATGAGAGTGCAGTGTGCCAGTCCTGAATGTCTCAGAGTCTCTCTCATTCAATGTCAGCTAAAAGCTGTTATCTGAGCCTGTCATTAGTGATAATAAGCTATTTGAATTAAAACACAGTGTTTCAGTTGAAGAATCATAGACACAGAGATGTTTAAAGAAACAATTGCCATAAAGGGCAATTTGTATTTGTAAATGTTTTAAATGTAAAACTGAATGACTTTAAAGAAGTCTTTAAAATAATAATACAGACCTTAAACTATAGAAGTGACATCTTTGATTAGGTTATTTTAGGACCAGTAACTTCTTTGTCTGATCTTAGTCCCCACCATGAAACGGGGGTGGGCCGACGCCTTCGGCTACAGAAACTCTACACTGAATGTACGGTTGTGATCTAAATCCACTGAGTAGCTAGGTTGCTGCTTTTAAGATGGTTAATGGATTTAAGTGATTAAATACTGTTGTTATTAACCTGTCTCCCTGTGTTACAACTATTAGGCAGTCCGAATGGCCCTGGTGACTCTTGATTGTGTCTTTCCTAAGCTCCAGAGAACAACAGATTTTGTTGAAGAAAACGGTCAAAGATTCTGTGATGGAAAAAAAGCGGTCACCAGTGGGCACGAGTGACCATCTCTATGACGGGTAAGACCTTCTTTGGCCAGACAGGGGGCAACCTAAGCCAGAGTGGATTCACGTAAAGTCACTGGGCATTTCCTGAATGGAGATGTTTTATGTGAGACAGGTATGAGAGTTGAGCAGGAGCTGTGAGGCCAGCAGCGTCCTTATGCCGTTAAGGGGAGATGACGCGGTGACGAGTTACGGCATGTCTCCCCAATAAAGCAAAGCTCCTCTATACCACTCACCAGAAGAAACCGCATTAGTTGTATGGCTTGTTTTTCATTGTGACAAGCGTCTGCAAATATGCCAGGGGAAAAAGGAAACACCCTGAAGGAGGTTATAGATAAAGAGCTAACAGGAATGGGCTTTCGGGGTTCAGTCGGGGCCATGAAGTGATTCCCATTAGTTGTTGTGGAGACAGTAATAAAACTTTTTGATGTCGGTTGCCTTATGGGCAAGGAAAATTATAGTGTTGAGTTTGAACTAGTATGTCTAACATAGTTTTAACTTCTGAAGGTCGTTAGACATGGTGGTGACTAAAGATGAAGACAGTTTTTGTAGATTCAAGAAAAGTCTGGCTAACAAAGGTGAATGGTCAAAGGTTCATAGTGAGAGAGACTGCTTGAGTGAAGGAAAGGATGGTAACTGTGTCTGTCTTTCTGTTATCGGCCTGCTAGAGCAAGCTTAAACAAAATAATGTTAATGAACCAAAACAACCCAGCTGACCTTGTTAAAATCAAATGAATAATGAACAGGCATGCTTTGAAACTGGTTTAGGGACCATGTAAAATTAGATAGAAGCTACAGGAAAATGGAAAGGTTAAAATCTTATTTAAAATTTTAATCTTTTAGCAACAATATAAAATATGAGAATATGAGCAGTTCATAGTCAGGTATGAATGTGTGTATTTGTTGGTGACTGCACGTCATGTCTTGTATGTGTTAGTTTGGGGTACTATTATTTCCTGATTTTAAGGATATTGTGTCATTAACTTCTGGAATTAGTGTTTTATCATTACAGATGGGTTAAGTAAAATGACAAACTTTAAAAAAGTTGATAATTCTAAATCAATCTGATGAAAAGACAATGCAGAACATGGGACGAGCTTTAATTGGAGTGGTTTTCCAGCTCTGTCTGCTATTGGTAATTATGAATGCTTTTGTCATTTATGATATTGATCTGAATTACTCTCTGGATTAATATTTTATATAAATTGGAATTGTAAAGAAGATTGCCGTCCATTATGGGGTAAAACTCTTGTCTAAATTCAACTGAGGGTCTAAATTTAAATAGACAACTAGGCGGGATCATAAGGATAAACGTAGGAAAAAAAAACATACATATATATATAGACTTGACGGCAGAGAGACAAAGTGACACATTGGCTAAGTCACTATCCAAATTATCCAGAGTGAGCTCCCTCATTTTTATTGAAAGGCCGGAGGGCGAACAAAGGAGGAGTGAATATAACTTCTAAAAAGGAAAGGTTTTATTTCTCAATCCATTAAATGGATGTATGACATTAGATGTCTAAGAAAACAGCTATATGGCTGTCTTAGGGGTTGGGATCTGAGTAACATAATATTTTGTTTTCTGTGAAACTGTAAAGATAAGTGGGACTGAGACAATACTGCTAATATTATTTTTATTTTATTTTTTTTGTTTGTAATATACTTACAATGTTCTAATAATCTTTAGACTAACTATTTGATAGACAAATACTGTATGGAAGTCAAATTAAGTTTAAATGGTATGAAAAGTGAGTTTCAAAATAAAAATAATAAGGCATTGTATGATTAACAGGGATTAATGTGATATAAAGATAAGGAATGAACAAAAGCTTTATTAAGCAGAATGGGGAACAATTCTATATTTTAGACTGAAATGATGATGTGAATTTGTTTTATTTTATTTCTATTTTTGAAACAAACAAAAAAGGGTATAAGATGTTATACAATTAAAATGGTACATGCTATGTGACCGTAAACTGAAAGATGATTTCAGTAAAGACTTAAAGTTGTTGTTTATTTTTAGTTAGATAACCATTGTGTTTTGAACCTAAAGGGTCTATAAAAGGGGTAGTGAAAATAATGGATTCACCATCCAACTTTGTTTATAATAAAAGGATTTGGAAATCATAGTTTTATAAAAATAAAAATAAAAACCTAGTGCATATATTCTGGTATTCATGATTATAGACAATGTCTTCATTTAGGATCTGAGTAGTGACTGTGGATCTAGGCCATGCTAGGAATACAGCAACAGTGCTTGCTTATTTAGCCTGGCTTCCAGAGAATAAATATGTACTTGTTTCGTAATCAGTTATGTGTTTTATAAAAATTTTAACCTGACTGATAAACTGAGGAAGAATTACATTGATGTCCTGTTGTGAGTGGAAGGTGGGAGAACCTCTTAATGGGGACTGGAATTTTTAGTAACCAGCATGTCCGTGACGAGGTGAAGAGACAAGTGTGACCCGTCAGGGGAGCATGCGTCACCACTCCTCCCTTCCGTAGTGACCTCACTGGTTAGACCAGACGTGGCGGTATTGGACCCCACATTGGTCTAAAACGGGGGACTGAAGGGTTGGTCAAAATCCCTTGCCTCTTCAAATACATCTATAATCATAAATCCTTTTGGATGCTTATATACTTCCTTATAAAAAATCAATAATCAAATATATTCATTATCACATACTTATTTTTATATTCTTTGTGCTTGTGAAATTATATTTTCTTAAATGCATGTGATGGAAGTAACCAGTTTCTTTTACATGCATTCCAATCTTACTTTGAGATTGCACGTAGTACACGCAGGACACGAAGGCCATGTAACCCACAAGGCCGTTTGTCTCTTTCTCTGGTATCAGAAGAAAGGTTAGAGGGTCCTAAAGGCAGCGTGGACACATATGATCCTTCGCTGGACAGATGGTCAAGCTATATTGAGCGTTACTATTGAACTTTAATTGTTGTATTAAAGTGTATTCTTTCCAGTATATTTCCTTCCTTGGGAGTAAATGCCAGTTATCTGTTTTTCTCCCAAACGAGTGAATGTTTTAGCATTATGTTTTGGTATACTTAACTGATAGTAAGGAGCTCAGACTCTCTTCAGCCTTGATGGGAGCTGTTATTTGCTAGTGTCTGTTATTTGTGTGTGTGCGTATGACATTCTATGTAGGTTCTGGACGTTCGGACCAGACAACCCGGCGCCCTGCTCTAACCGGCGAGGCCACCACAGACCTAAATCTATTGAGTGGACGACAACTATCTTTACTAATGGCGATAGGCACTCCTATCTCCTCACATGTGTTAAATTGTTTAGGCTCTTAATGTTTCTTAGCCAATGAGAATCATTCAACCTGTAAGCAATGACGTAGCTTAGACCTTGGAAATGGTATAACTGCTGTGATCTTTGTAACTGTAAGGGAGGCGGCCTACGAACTCCTGTGTGAGTCTTGAAGCTGACTTCTGCTGATGAAACTGCAAACTATTTTCAGTAAAACTTTTCTTTAATTTTTTATAATTCTGACTCCGGGTCTTCATTCTTCATATCTGGTTCTGGGTCTTTAACTGTATACCCCTTACACACTGAACGACACAACATAAAAGTCTCACCTGTCAGAAAGCGACTCCGCGACAATAGTGGAAACAGGGGGTGGTGGCCTTGTCAATCCAGTTTTTGATGGCGTGGACGTTGATATGTCTTTCTCATAACTATAAAAACAAGCAAATCACCATAACAGTTAAATCACCACATTTTTTAAATGTATTGTTTACAGATAAACTGAGTAACATACACCCAAACAGCTTCTCACAACTGCATTGCAGACACAAGATAATATAACACACACACACACAACATTGTATAACACATACAGATACAACATAAAGACATGGGTAAACATGTAGAGCATATAACAACAAACCAAACGTGAATAAACGAAGCAGGCAGAGTTCACGGTGAACATAGGGACACAGTTTTGGCAGAGGGTAAAGCTAGGTATAAAAATAGATCCCCTAAACTTTTTAACCTAAAGTTAGATTTGGCGAAATTACACAAAACAGCTTTCAACTGCAGATAGGCCTATTGATTATTTATCGTCTCAACCCTGGCTCACTTACAGTAACGTTATAACAGTCGACACCAAAGTTACACTGTCATAGCTAAGCCAGTGTAACGTTAGTTATGCTACGTAACGTTAGGTAGCTATATTAGGTAGCTACGTGTGCTAGTGAAACATGCTTCATGAAAAAATAAATGCCATCAAAATGAAAACAGCGAGATTACCTGTCCAGCAGAAATAAAGCCATCATGGAGTCACTCTTCAGCCCCTTGAGATCCCTCAGTTGTCGCCACCGCTGGAAAGCCACGCCGATATTGACTCTCGTATGATTTCTTGATTTATCCAAAGACTTTTTGTTCATAGCCTTTTCAAATACTGTCTTCCTTTTTTTAACTTGTTTGACTTCGCTGCCTGTATATGCAGGTACTGAGAATTTTGACTGTTCTTTCTCTGCCATAATTGTTATTACTAGCTTCCGTGCCTCTTCAAAACGGGTGCGCGCATTTGGGCTGCTCCTGTGTCAGCAGAGATGGTAACTATGGTAGCGAGGGAGAGTGACAGTCGCCCCAGCCAATCATTTCTTTAGTACCGAATGGAATAATGAGCTGTGTTTATTGCAGTCCTGAGAGCACTACAGACACTCGATTTTTATCATTTATTTTCCAGAGTGCTTACATTTTAATTATGCATTGATATATAAAGACAGTTTAAACAAATTTGGAAAAAAGTATTTTTGGGGAATTCTACCTACCCTGCCTTTAAATGAGTCTACACACGCCAGAAAAGACGCACATTTGGAGCTTTATCCGATTACAACAATTCAGAAATAACCCTGTAGATGTTGCTGAAGCAAACTGTGTAAAGTGTATTTTATGGGTGTGTAAATACGCGAAATATCTGACCTGCAGAACTCACCTCAGAAGACACAACAAACGCGCTGAACGAGGAAGGAAACTACTGATGACGTCAGCGCGGTGATGCGAGATAAACGCGCCAATTCTTACAAAAGAACAATTCATACAAAAATAACATTTATAACATACTCTAAAATAACTCTAAAAGTTCAATAATTCAGTCTCAGTCATGTGTAGGGTGAAAAATTATTTATTAGACAGTTTATTCTCCAACATCACAACTGAAATTATAGTATTAATGTAACTACATTTTAATAAATCCTTAAAAAGTGCAAGTAGACAATGGCTACATAAAAAAAGTATAATTTTAATCCATAGTAATATTGACAGCATTCATCAACCCGGTTACCAAAGTTATAAGAAAAATAACAATAAAAAAGTTTATCAGAAAGAAACTATAAAAGAGATTTTGATTGATTAATGCAAAAAATCTGCCATTTCCAATATCATTTAATTTCGGTGTTTTTAAAGTTCATTGATAAAAAAAAAATAAAAAAAATAGAGAGATAAAAACATAAATATGTAAAATATAAGACCTTAAGATCATATTCAGTTTGGTCTCCTGATGTTGATAATCAATGTGAATGTTTATTAAATCTCGTTTCACTGACCATTTGATCATCCCGGACATTTTGGGCGATCTAGAAATCGCGGCTGGACGCATTTTTTTAGGTCCAAAAAGAGGACGTGTGCTCACCCTACCTTGTCGACAGAAAATGAATCATTGTTATACTCAACACTGTTAGTATCATCATTTAAATCTCTTGTTTTCTTGATTATTCCTCCTTACCTTCAGGCTCACGCTATAGCTAACGTTTAACTTGGTCAGCCAGCTTAGTTCTGGTTCCCCAAACCCCCCAATATCTTATTCTCCACTGTTGCATCTTCATGGATGAGACATGCAGATAACTACACACTGAGGCCATGTTTACACGGAAACGATCTGAAGAGAAAACGCAAAAGTGGCGTTTCGTTTTCACTTTTTATTCTGCGTTTAGACGAGCGTTATGGGGGGGAAATCTGCGTGCATATGGAGACGCAAAAGTGTTAGAAATGCGATGTAGTATGCACTCCAGGCGGCTAGGTGGCAATGTGAAGCACTGCCACACAACAACAACAAGTCCGTGCGCCTGCGTACAACCTTCCTTCTACTTCTCTCCCTAGTAGATTTGCGTTTTTACCCGTTTAGACGGAAACGCGACGGTGGAGCGTTTTTAAGATTTCCACTTTGGAGGGTGGTTTCACTTTTTTGCGTTTTTAAGCCCCAAAAACGCCGTCGCCGTGTAAACGAAAGGGACATCCGATAAAATATTATTACGTTTTCACCCGGAATCGTTTTCGTGTAAACAGGGCCTGAAGTTCAAAGATTATTCAACTGTCACTGAATTTTATGTCAACAATTAACTCTTCAACAATTCTGAGTTTGTCTGGTTCAAAAACTTGCAACCGAAAAAGTAATCAGGGAATGTTTAACTTTCTATACTAGCTGTCAAAATAATTAATTGCAACAGTTCAATACCTAAATTGAACTCAGTATGTTTTACTTCTGAAGAAGAAGTACAAGAAGATTAAAGAAGAATCAAATGTTTATTTGTCTTTTTCACCAGACAAAAAACAATGAAAGTTAACTTATGAAAATACCAAGTGTAAACAAATGTGACATCTCTCTACAAAAGAAAAATAACAAGAACAATTTTAACCTGTAAAAAAAATATTTTCCTTCATAATAGTATAAACAAACATTTTACATAACATTTAACTCATAATAAAGTATAATGATATTTATACCATGAAGCAAAATTATATACAAGAATAATTCTCTCACAGTTGAAACTGCTGGTCTTGAAGATTTACTTTATTCACTGTGACAAATTTAGATGTTTCTTTGTCCTGTCGCTCGTTGTGGCTGGTTAGGACAGATTTGGAAGAGATTTTATTGGTTGACGGTATTATTGTGTCACGTTTGGTGAGAACACAGCATTAGACCTGAAAGTGCTGGATCTGAAGATGATCTACTTGCTGTGATTGTATTTTATATGACTTTGTAGATTAGATATTTGAGTGAAACTCTTCCCACATGGAGTGCAGTGATACGGTTTCTCTCCAGTGTGGATCCTCTCGTGTGTTTTCACATGTTCAGACCGACGGAATCTCTTGTCGCAGTGTGAACACTTGTAAGGTTTCTCTCCAGTGTGAATCCTCCAGTGTTGTTTCAAACTTATAGCGGTAATAAAACTCTTCCCACACTCAAAGCACTTATGATCTCTTTCACCAGTATGTATTTTCTGATGTGCTTTTAAATCCTGCAGACGTGAAAATCTCTTTCCACACAAAGAACATGAATGTGGTTTCTCCTGTGAATGAACTAACATGTGGTTAGATAGGCCTGAAGCCCTCGAAAATGTTTTCCCACATTGATCACATTCGTATGGTTTCTCTCCAGTGTGGATGTTCATGTGTTCCTGAAGGTTTGATGATTGTCTAAAACTCTTGCCACACTGATCACATGTGAACGGTTTCTCTCCAGTGTGGACTCTCGTGTGAATCTCGAAACATAGTTTGTATTTAAAACTCTTCCCACACAAAGAACATAAATATGGTTTCTCCTGTGAATGAACTCTGAGGTGGCTCTTTAGGGATGAAGCACATTCAAATGTTTTCCAACATTGATCACATTCATGCACTTTCTCAATAGCATGGATGATCATGTGTTCCTGAAGGTCTTCTTGTCGTGTGAAACAACTCAGACACTTATGGCAGATGAAATATTTCTTGTCACTTTTCAGTGAAGAAATACTTTCAGTCTGTGAGGGAGTTTTTTCTTCAGTTTTGACATGATATTTCTCCTCTGCAATCTCCTCATTTTCCTCCATCGGGCCTGAAATGAAAAAAAAAAATCATAATTTTAATACATTTTTATGAATTGATTTCCACAAATGAGGTATATTGAAGGCTGATGGGAATATTCTATCATTTATTGTGAACTGATGTGAGCATTAGGAAAAGAATAATTCAGTTAAAAACGTGGGAAGCGGCAGCGCATTTCATTCATATGTTCACATTGTTGTGCATATTTGCATATTTAACCGTACATAACTGATTATGTTTTTTTTGTTTTTATTGTCACTTTAAAGACCAAGACAGCGATAAATGTTTCCATCCCCATGAAATTTCCTCACAGATCAAAAGTTTGAGATTATACATTCAATAACACTACATTATCACTCTCAAAATTAAACATGTGGGAAAAACGTACATGTTTGAATTATTTCAACATTTTCCTCACATGTTCATTTTCTGCTGAACTAGGGCTGTCACGATGTTAGATCTTTCACACCACGGTTATTGCCCCCTGTTCACATGTTAAATGTCACCTTTCCCATTCCATGACTAGTAAAATAATCGCAATATATTCCCTGTAAAATTGCGTAATCCACAGGGTGGACACGGAGATGGGACACTGCGTCTTCTTCTTTGATAGAGTCAGCGGGTGCAATACAGCCACCTGAGAAGTCAACCAGGCACTCGCGCTGGAGTATTTACGTGTCATGTATCATAACACTCCTATTCATCGTGGTTATCGCCAATACCGGTATATTTCCACACTCTAAATTAACACGATGTCGATATTTTATGCTTTGAATATCACGATTATCGTCAACACCGGTATAATGCGACACCCCTATGCTGAACTAAATCAGTCTACACACGCCAGAAAAGACGCACATTTGGCGCTTTATCCGATGAAAACAATTCAGAAATAACCCTGTAGATGTTGCTGAAGCAAACTGTGTAAAGTGTATTTTATGGGTGTGTAAATACGCGAAATATCTGACCTGCAGAACTCACCTCAGAAGACACAACAAACGCGCTGAACGAGGAAGGAAACTACTGATGACGTCAGCGCGGTGATGCAAGATAAACGCGCCAAATATTGTAGGTATAACTATTTATACCTATAATTTATACAACTAACATTTATAACATATACAAAAATAATGTGAAAAGTTAATGAAAACAAAAATTAAATCTCAGTCATGTGTTGAAAAATAATTTATTAGACAGTTAAAGGTGCTATATGTAGCTTTTCTTCTAAAATGAATGCTTTTTTTATTGTCTGTGTGTGAAGGGGTTTTAATCACACATTACAATGATCCACTTGTCGGGTTTTGCTATTACCTCTGAAGGCCAGTATTCCTATTTCTATGTGAAGGCTCCGGGTCGATTTTCTGCGAAATCCATCGGATATGACGTGCATGCGCGCTCCCGAGCCGCTCTCCTTTTTATATACAGTCTATGCGACGGCACTGCAGCTGACTACATGGACTCTGATAACACCCAAAAAACGACCTGCCTCCAGCACAACACACACTCCAAGACAAACTCGACATAAATATAAAAAAACAAAACAAAAATGTATCAGCTCTTCAGGCCAAACGTGAATCTGATCAACTTTGGACGAAAACACGGATCAACATCGGCAGAGCGTTTGAATTATGGAGAGACCTCCGCTTTGTTTTAGGTATAAGTGTGGGTATTTGTAAAGGCCCTTTAAAAACATGCCTTAGAAAAAAAAAATTACTGATGTGGATCTTGAGACAAAACAATGGCACTCACTGACATATTTTAAGATGTCAGTTCAAGTCGCTTTCAGTTAAAAGAGCTCAATAATGCATTTTAGTCTGGGACTAGGCTTATGCTATTTCTGTGAAACCAGGGGAACGTGTTTTTATGAATTCACAAATTATACCTCTTTTTTAATTTTCAGAAATTTCATCCACATACTTTATTCCTAGGATCTAACCTCTCATTAACATATTGGCAAATAATTATAGAAAAAATAAAAAAGTACAACAATGAACAGAATACAGATACCAAATATAAATAAGAAAAAAGAGAAAATAAACTTAGAAAAACAAATGTGAAAGAAACAAGTGACCCACCAATTGAGTCTGACATAACTATTTGCTTTTATATGGAACATGGTTCACCAAAGATTGAATAAATGCTGTTATGATACTTACCTAGGCTATTTCTAGTAGATGGCACAATAGCTGATCGTGTAGTTTGTTCAAGTCTGTTGACACCAATAAAATGAGCTTAATGTGGCAATTTACAGATCTGAAGACATCAGCATAATGAATGAGGTGAAAACAGCATCTATTGACATGAAATAAAGAGGCTTTTCAGCTGCTCTGATAATAGTGATGATCCATAGACTATCAACACTCATTCGACAAGCCATTCAGGATCAGCAGCAGATCATCTCACTTTAGTATAAGTATTTGCTGCAATAAACAAACTGTTACAGTCAGAATAAATGCTGAAAGCCTAAAAGTGCTCTACTATTGAACTATTATTTCTCACTTTATACAGTAACATTGCAGGAATATAAAGACAGACACCGATGACACCCATCTTTATCAAGCATTGTAATTCGCCGATATGAATCTAAATATAGTTCGATTTCCTAATAACTTAGTTACCGTTCGCTAGCATCTTACCGTTTTGTATGTGAGAAATACATTTCTTCTTCTTGAGTTTTAGTTATCAGACACACGAAGAGCGCTGAACATTATAGATGCCATTCAGAAATAGCCGTGTATATGTACTTTAAACTGTGTAGAATATTTAACAATTACTTGATAGCATGTAACTGTTTACCTCAGAAGTATATGAAGGGAGCGCGCGAATGATGACGTCATCACCGCGAGACGAGGTCAACGGCAGATTACTAAAACACACCAACAACTGTATAAAATATCTATATAAAAAAAACATAAAACATACTTAATGGTAAAACAGTTACTGATGTAGACAGGCAGCAATGATATGTGGGGTGAAAGATGTTCTAGGCATTTAAAAGCTTTATCGAGAAAATTAAAGCCCAAAGCAATCACAATATATTTTAATGACTTTTAAATGTAGCTAAAATTATTAAATTAGCTATTTTTGATGCAAGAAGAATAAGTATACAATAGATAAATGGACAATAAAAGTTAACTGGTGGAGCTAATACAAAATGTAATTAAATTAGACGGATCTACACACAAAAAAGAACACAAACAGTTTAAAATAACAGTTTACCTGTTAAAAATTACATTTTCCTTCATAATAGTGCAAACAAACTACAAGTGATATATATATGCATCATAAAAATTTTACATAATATCTTACTTATAATAAAGTATAATGATATTTATTTATACCACAAAGCAAAATGATATTTAAGAATAAAAAGTCTAGATGGTCTTTAGGGAGGAACTCCATCCTTGAGTTGATGTGAATCTCACAGTTGAAACTGCTGGTCTTGAAGATGAACTTTATTCACTGTGACAAATTAGGTCATGTGTCTTTTTTTCAGTCACGTTGGCTGGTTAGGGCAGATTTATACTAAAGAGATTTTATCGCTTGACTGTATAATTGTCACGTTTGGTGAGAACACAGCATTAGACCTGAAAGTGCTGGATCTGAAGATGATCTACTTGCTGTGATTGTATTTTATATGACTGCGTAGAGAAGATAATTGAGTGAAACTCTTCTCACATGGAGTGCAGTGATACGGTTTCTCTCCAGTGTGGATCCTCTCGTGTGTTTTCACATGTCCTGACCGACGAAATCTCTTGTCGCAGTGTGAACACTTGTAAGGTTTCTCTCCAGTGTGAGTCCTCCAGTGCAGTTTCAAACGTTCAGTTGTAATAAAACTCTTCCCACACTCAAAGCACTTATGATCTCTTACACCAGTATGTGTTTTCTGATGAAGTTTTAAATTGTGCAGATGTGAAAATCTCTTTCCACACAAAGAACATGAATGTGGTTTCTCCTGTGAATGAACTAACATGTGGCTCTTCAGGCCTGAAGCCCTCGAAAATATTCTGCCACATTGATCACATTCGTGCAGCTTTTCTCCAGTGTGGATGTTCATGTGTTCCTGAAGGTTTGATGATTGTCTAAAACTCTTCCCACACTGATCACATGTGAACGGTTTCTCTCCAGTGTGGATCCTCATGTGAAGCTCAAGACTCTGTTTGTATTTTAAACTCTTTCCACACAAAGAACATGAATGTGGTTTCTCCTGTGAATGAACTCTGAGGTGGCTCTTTAGGGATGAAGCCCACAAAAATGTTTTCCCACATTGATCACATTCATGCAGTGTCTCACCAGTGTGGATGTTCATGTGATTCTTAAGGCGCCCTTGTTGTGTGAAACTCTTCCCACACTTATGGCAGATGAAATATTTCTTGTCTCTTTTCAGTGAAGAAATACTTTCAGTCTGTGAGGGAGTTTTTTCTTCAGTTTTGACATGATGTTTCTCCGCTCCAATCTCCTCATTTTCCTCCATCAGGCCTGATATGAAAACAAAAATCCTAATTTTAATGCATTTTTATAAAATAATTTCTACAAATTAGGTATATTGTATGCTTATGGGAATATTCCAGAATGTATTTGTAAACTGATGTGAGCGAGCATTAGGGGAAAACAAACAAACAAAGGAAACAGTATTATACTTATTCTGTAGTAATTTTGGGTGTCTGTGGTAAAAAGGCCACTCAGAATATACCCTTAAATAATAATAAATCATCTTTATTCAAAAGATTATAATATTACTTTTCACATCTGACACAAACATTCAAACTACAACAATTTGACACCCATATTTAGAGTTTGGGTTTTCTGAATCCTGTCATTAACCGTACATAACCGATTATGTCCATCAAGACAGCGATAAATGTTTCTATCCTCATGAAATTCCCTCACAAATCAAAACCAAAAGTTGGCGATCACATACATTCAACACTAACATTATTACTCTAAAAATGAAACCTATGAAGAAATCGTTCCTGTTTAAATTAATTTAAACATTTTCCTCAGATGTTCGTTTCATGCCGAACTAAATCAGTCTACAGACGCCAGAAAAGACGCACATTTGGCGCTTTATCCGATGAAAACAAACCCTGTAGATGTTGCTGAAACAACTGTGTTAAGTGTAACGTATTTTATGGGTGTGTAAATACGCGAAATATCTGACCTGCAGAACTCACCTCAGAAGACACAACAAACGCGCTGAACGAGGAAGGAAACTACTGATGACGTCGCGCGGTGATGCGAGATAAACGCGCCGAAGTTACGACGTCACTCTGTAGGCCAAAACGCGGAAGTGAGTTAGCATTTTAGCACTCCCGGTTCCCTCGCTCTAAAGTCTATGGGATTTTTGAATGGGTTTTTGCTAAATCGCCTGAAATAAGGTCTGTGGTGAACAAACCCTCTAAATGTTTTCACGTTTTGATCTATGACATAGAACACACAGTTATAACCTGCTTGTGTTTTTTTAAACTTTATTGTGTCTGCTTGTGTTTTTTAAAAACTTTATATAGGCTTCAAAATGTATAAATTTTGGATTAACTTGTAAAGATTATCTTGATAGACAAAACGTGTAAGGGTCACAACTCTTTGTTAAACACAGATCTTATTTTTTGCGATTTTCCAAAAGTCTATGGGGAAAATGCATAGCTTTTCGATCGAGGGAACCCATTTGTCTTACAAAGTGACGTCATCACTTCGGCACTCTATTTACAATAACATTTATAACATACACTAAAATAACGCTAAAAGTTAATGTAAACAATAATTAAATCTCAGTCATGTGTAGGGTGAAAATTTATTTATTAGACATTTCAATTTATTTAAAGGTTTTATGTAAAGTCCCCATGAATTCAAAATTGACCATACTTAATTTGTTTGCCTAAATTGATCGTTTTGTGGTGAACAATTCATCCATGCGAGTCAATCCACACCATAAAATTTTTGGCTTCATAATCTTTAATCAAAATCTGAAATGTCCCCTCCCCTCTGCATTGGAGGACCTTCCCTGATGACGTAGGTTTGACGGTTTGGGTGTCTGCTTAACATCCGTAACCACGCCCCTCCAACTGACAGTAGACAGGGGGAATGAAAACACCTACTTTTCTAGATCCAATCAGGTGCTAGTTGGAAAAAAGCCACGCCCACTATTTTGCCTCATTTAGTATTCCATTTCACTCGGAAATATACGTCACAACACTGGAGAAAAGTCGTTTGCAACTTCCGGTTCACGGGGACTTTGAATAAATTTAAAACATGGAAAGACCAAAGCAATCATAATAGTTAATGGCTTTCAGAGTACACAAGTAGAATCAACAGACAATAAAAAGTCTCTAAGTGTTCAACTTTTGAAGCTATACACATTGTAAAATTAAGTTATTATGAACCCCACCCCACTGATTTCAGACCTGAGGACAGAATATAATGTGCATGTCTGCAACAGTGCACTGTGGATTTATACCCAAAAGAAATCTGAATATCAAACGCAAGCTATCTTTACTATGGTCTGCCACCTAGTTAACTAACATTGCTTAAGATAACAAAAACTACCTAAAACATTTTAACACCTCAGTAAATCAGGTGTACCAAACAACCATGGAACAAAGAAGAATTATATTTTGCATTTGTTGTGGAGAAACAAATCCTCTCTCTACTCATGAATCAAGAACTGTATTGCTCCAGTCAACAGAGCTGAGATGCTTAACATCTAGTATTTGTAGAAGAAAAGAAGTTTCTAGTACTATACTTTTAATGGAAAAAAAAACTACATTCATTTTTTGGTCTTACTTGAACACTAATAATAGTATTATTTCTCACTATGTGACATAAATAAAGCATACAAAATACAACAAAACAAATACCATTTTTTCCAAGTTTGTTTTAATTTGTGTGTTTTGCTCCAAAAATCTTGTAGAAGTAGAAAAGTATAACAAAATTGTATTTTTTGTATACAAATATTATTTTTGTAGTAGAAAAGTAATGAGCTCAACTATAATGTAAACATTTACAAATGATGTTTAAAAAAATGTTTTGGGAATTGATTCATGAAATGTTAATGAAGTCTGTATTCCTCCAGGAGGCGCTCAACATAATAACTGTAATTCAGACGAGACCACTTTGGCAAGTTTACTTGAGTTTATTGAACACAATTTATCTTTGGCGGTATGGTTCCTTATAGGGGTTCTTGCTCCATAATTAATGACATACGTATAGCATTAACCCCCCAAACATAAGGAGGTATTACAGCTCGAAGAAGAACCCTCCCCCCCAAACTATATCCATGATCCGTTTCTGCAAAAGAGAAAAGACAATATTATTTAAGTATATGCTAATGGCTGGTAGAGGGGTATTCTCCTTTCAAGGATGGGGAGAATAGCAGGCCCCTCTTTTAGTTTAAGCAGCAAGGGGTGAAGGGATTGAACAGCAGGCCCCTGCATGTATAGCAGGAAGAGGGGTGTTCTCTCAGTGGGTCCCCTTTAATATATATATACGTTAACCCTCTGGGGTCTAAGGTATTTTTGGGGTCCTTGAGATGTTTTGACATGCCCTGATATTTGTGCTTTTTCAGTTGCTTATAAACATATTAATGGCAAAGGTGTAATTACACTCTATTTAGTACAAATAGGGCTACCATAATATGCCGGCACGTTTGCCGACCCCAGAGGGTTAAGGGTAGGATGGCTGCGTACCCCTGTGGTGTCGTGGAATGCTACTAAATCCGTGCGCTTTTTCTTTTTCAATTTTGGAAAGATCCGCTTAAAGCTTTTTTGGCTGGTATTAAATCCTGAGATCTAGGCCTAAAATAACGTTGGTACTCTGATGATCATAGACATATACACTAGACTTCACCTTCGGGTTCTAAGCATGCGTCAAAACCGCCGCCATCTTGGAACAGGGGTCTTGTCATAGGAAGTAGCTAGGTAACGCTGCTATCTCTGCCTTTACTTCTTATTAATTGATGGTGGTGGACTTTTGTGCTGTGTTTGATGTACACACGAATGAAATCTGAACTAAGAAGAATGTTTAAAAAAATAATAATAATAATTTTTTCTGGAATCAATGATAAATACATGTCTGACCGTGGGAACGAACCAAAAAAAAAAACGAGAAAATCGCATTCATGATGATTAATGGTGATTTTATTTCCGTTAGACCTTTGTCTACATTGACGCTGATGTATTAAAGTGGAGGGGCTCCCCTGTTCCAAGATGGCGGCTCTATTGACGCATTCGTTCTAATGAACTGCCATAGCCAAGGCAGCATCTACTGTATATATCTATGGCTGATGATGACCACCGACCCATAGCTTTTAGCATGGTTATGGAGACTGTTGAAGCTGCGGTGGTTGCCGCGCCTATGCAAAATGAATGGCTGGTGTAAAGCGTGGGGTCCATGCCGCACTGAAGGCATACAGTCCGGAGATGTGAAGCGAACCAATACTTAGACATAGCTTCTCCTTTCTCTGTGATGAAGAGGGGTTCTGTGTGATCGGATTTGCTGCGTGAGCTTAAAAGACGGTTCATGGCTGTGAAGGGCCAAAACCCGTCGTCGTCGTTGGTTCTAGAAATGTTAATTAATGTTATTATCTCTGTCTGTTTTAGAATGTTTCAGGTAGATGGAAAAGTAATCGGCGTGAAATGATACGTCTTTGGATGAGAGATCGTGTAAGTGGTCAAATTTTTTAGCGTTGATGGTGAATTCTCCTCCTCTGAGGAATCCGTAAAAGGCGGTGAGGAATACTGCTTCTAGGAGTGAGTTTGTGTGCGGATTAAAAAGCCCTAATCTTAGTTGATTTACCATTGCATGTACCTGAGAGACGGACAGCGGCAATCGTTTATCTGGAGCTGCGGGGTTTTCCTTTTTAAGACCGCTGAGAAGGAGATGTATGGAGGGATTTTGTAACAGGCTTTGAGAGGATGGATCTAAACATCTAATGTGGAATTGGATGCCTAAAATCATAATCTTGATGGTGGAAGGCTGAAGCTTCCAAGAATCGAAGCAGTGCGTAATAAAAGCGCATATGATGGAGATAGTAGCTGGAATTTTAGGCACCGAAAACGCGTTGCAAAAATTTGAAAAAGAAAACGTACTCGGGTACTAACGTAACCTCGGTTCTCTCTAGAGAGGGAACGAGTACTGCGTAATAGCTTACGCTATTGGGAAAACCTCTTTTCCACGAGATATTGAAGCCAAAAATGATCCTTAATTTTTTATTAATGTAAAACGCTTTGCAGCAGCAAGCAGACATAGGCGAAACAGCTCGCGTGCCTATTGGTTGCTCTTGCGGCAAATGCAGAAGCCTATCGAGAGACTCTGCGTGACGTAATGACCAATGGGGGCAATTCGCGCCCATATCGTCACGTCTCGCCCTATAAATAACCTCGGTAGGCTGGTACAAGCTGGTTTTCATCACCGAAGCGAACCAGCGCTGTTGTATGCACGGCAAGATACGCAGTACTCGTTCCCTCTCTAGAGAGAACCGAGGTTACGTTAGTAACCGAGTACGTTCTCTTACGAGAGTATCTCTCGTACTGCGTAATAGCTTACGCTATGGGGAACACAATGCAACACGCCGTGCGTACAGGGATCCAACACCAAAGTCCCCGGGGCCGAAGCCCAGGGGCCCATATAGTGCCTAATCACCATAAACTCACATAGAGTGGGGGAAGAGAGGCTGGAAGCGTCATTCCTAATAAAATAGCACCCAGAGGGGCTAATCATGTGACAATTAAACGCGCAGCCAGGGTGAAAACTTTCAGCCTGATCTGGGTGGCAATACGTGTATCAATACTCATGGGGCTGAAGTAAACTCAGCATCTGGGCCGCACAGCGGGGCAGATAGCACTGAATGCTAGACCGCCAAAAGCTTAGCCTGCAAGGCGGGTACCTCCAGGTTATAGTACTTTATAAATGTAGACGGCAAGGCCCAGCCCGCGGCCGTACAGATATCTTGCAGGGTAACCCCGCTAGACCATGCCCACGAAGAGGCCACGCCTCTCGTGGAGTGCGCTCTGACACCCAAGGGGCACTGCAGGCCCTTTGCAGCGTAAGCGAGCGCAATGGCATCCACTATCCATCTGGATAGGCTCTGCTTTGAGGCGGCAAGGCCCTTGGAACGCCCGCCAAACAAAACGAAAAGCTGCTCAGTCTGTCTGAAACCAGACGAGCGCGACACATAAGCTCTTAATGCCCTGACAGGGCAAAGGAGACTCGCGTATTTCTCCTCATTGAGAACCGGAAGGGCAGACAGGGATATTACATGGGCCCTAAACGGTGTATTGAGGGATTTTGGCACATACCCGTGCTTAGGTTTGAGAATAGTCATTAGGCCCAAACTCCATACATGAAGCGCTTACTGAAAGCGCCTGCAAGTCCCCTATGCGCTTCACTGAAGCGAGAGCCGTGAGAAACACTGTTTTGAACGACAGGTGTTTCATGTCCGACAGCTGGATTGGCTCGAACGGGGCGCCTTTCATGGCCTCCAGGACCGTGGAAAGGTCCCACGTCAGGACTGAAGGAGGCCTGGGAGGGTTTAGCCTCCGAGCTCCCCTAAGGAAACGCACGACTAAGTCGTTCTTCCCCAGCAGCTGGCCAGGCACCTATTTTGCAAACGTTGCTATGGCCACCACGTACTTTGAGCGTGGATGGGGTCCTGCCCCTATCCAGTAGCTCTTGAAGGAAGGAAAGCACTTCCGAAACCCCGCAGTCCACAGGTGAAAAGCTCTGGGCTTGACACCACGCAGAGAACACCGACCATTTTGGGTAGACGGCGCTCTAGCCTGCGCGATCGTGTTTAACACTCCCTCTGGGAGGTTAGCGGGTACCCGTTGATGGCCCATGCGTGCAGGGACCACAGCTCCAGGCGAGGATGCCAGATCGAGCCCTCCGCCTGAGAGAGGAGGTCTCTCCTCAATGGTACAGGCCATGGGGCAGTGCTGGTCAACTGCATCAGGCCAGGGAACCACGTCTGGTTCATCCAGAGCGGAGCTATGAGCAGCACTGGGCATCCGTTTTCCCTGATTCGTTCCAACACTTGAAGCAGGAGCGAGACAGGAGGAAAAGCATATAGGGGACAGCGGGGCCAAACATGAGCCAGCGCGTCCTTGCTTTTCGAGAAAAACTTTGGGCAATGAGCGTTTTCGTGGGACGCGAATAGGTCCACCTTTGCTCTGCCGAACGTTTTCCACAGCAGCTGGACCGTCTGCGGGTGCAGCGACCATTCCCCTGCTGGGACATTGTTCCTGGACAGTCTGTCTGGTCCCACATTCAGGTGACCAGGCACGTGCGCTGCTCTTAGTGAGAGCAGGTTGTGCTGAGCCCAGACCAGGAGGCGTTCTGTCAGCCTGTGAAGGTTTCGTGACCTGACGCCGCCCTGACGATTTATGTATGCCACCACTGACATGTTGTCCGACCGGACCAAGACGTGGTGGCCAGTTACCTGGGGACAGAAGTGCCGTAGCGCTTTGTCGACTGCTATCATTTCCAAGCAGTTCATGTGAAGGAGCTTTTCCCGTTCTGACCATAGGCCAGCTAGCGGTCTGCCCTCGAGCAGCGCTCCCCACCCCGAGGTGGAGGCGTCCGTAGACACCACCTTCACACTCGAAGCGGTCCCCAGACTCACACCTGACTGATACCAGTCGGTTATTTTCCAAGGTTCCAGAGCTGAAACGCACTGTAGGTCGACCCTGAGGCGAAACAGACCCGCTGTCCATGCCCTGGGCGGAACCCGCGCTTTTAGCCACATCTGCAGTGGGCGCATGCGAAGCAGACCCAACTGGAGTACAGAGGCTGCTGAGGCCATCAGACCCAGCATTTTCTGAAACCTTTTGAGCGGAACTATCGAGCCGTGGCGGAAGGATTTCGCGACGTGCTGAATATTAAGTCCGTGCTCCGGTGACAGGCGTGCCATCATGGATAGCGAGTCTAACGCTGTTCCCAGAAAGGAAATTTTCTGACTGGGAGACAGTGAGCTTTTCGCCCAATTGACTGTGAGGCCCAGCTTCTCGAGGTGCTTGAGTAATGCGGCCCTGTGTTCTATGAGCTCCGATCGTGATCGAGCTAGAACCAGCCAATCGTCCAAGTAGTTCAGGACTCGCATGCCCTGAAGTCTCAGGGGTGCGAGCGCCGCGTCCATGCACTTCGTGAATGTATGAGGTGCTGGAGACAGGCCGAACGGCAGGACTGTGTATTGATATGCCTGGCCCTCGAAGGCGAATCTCAAGAATCGCCTGTGATGGGACGCTATTTGTATTTGGAAATAGGTGTCTTTCAGATCTATTGACATAAACCAGTCCCCGTGGCGCACTTGCGCGAGGATTTTCCTGGTCGTAAGCATTCTGAACTGGCGCTTCACAAACGCTCTGTTCAGCTGTCGCAGATCTAAAATGGGTCTGAGACCCCCATCTTTTTTCGGTACCAGAAAATATCTGCTGTATAGGCCCTCTTCGCTCTGAGCCTGAGATAAAGGTTCTATAGCCCCTTTGCTCAGTAGTTTCGCTATCTCGGCACGAAGTAGATGAGACACTTCGTTTTTCACCGTAGTTTCGACACGCGCCGTATAACGGCGGGGGCGTCGAGCGAATTGTAGCGAATAGCCTCTCTTTATAGTGTTCAGCACCCATTCTGATACCCCGGGAAGCTTTGACCACGCATCTGCGTGAATAGCTAGAGGCAGAATGAAATCCGGGCTCTGGCCGCGGCGAAACGGCAGCTCGAGAGCCCTGGTATACTGGGAACACAACACCATGTTTACAGCGTTCGAGGCGGGGGGCGCGCTGATCACAGCGGGCAGCCTGGCCGCGCTCAGCTTCTCTATGGCAGATTGTGCAGAGAAAGTGAGCGGGGCGGATCCCGTAGGATTCGGTGTGTTTGTGAGAGACTGTGGGCGCGGGACTGCGGGCACATCTACACTGAAAACACTGTCGGTTAGAGCCGACTGAATGCGTGTTGGATTCGTTTTTACAGAAACCAAGGGACACGCAGCGTGCAGTGTAAGCGGGCATTGTGACATGGGCGCGTTCACTACATTGTCTGCACAATCAACCTGAATTGATTTTATTTGTGCTAGCCCTGCACCGTGGCGGGCCGTGTCTGGGTGTGGGAATGGGCACTGGGGGGTGGGCATTCTTACAACACTCATAACACCATCGGCCGTGGCCGGAACACCAGAAAATGTACTTTCTGTACTTACTCTTTATTGGATTTATCTGGGTAGCCGTAAAAACGGCTTTTGTGCGCAGGCAAGCGGGCTGAGACACCGGCTGGCTCACTGAGAAATACACTGGGACAGTCACAATGCTTGGAACTGAACGAGCGAGAAGTTTTGGTGGAAATCCGGCCGCAGCGGGATCTGAACACCGTCGCTTTCCTAGAGTGGCTAGGAAGGTTTTGAGGCCTCGGGCTTGATCTCAATCCTCGGCCGGGGCCCGCGCTGAGGGGGACGGCGTCCAGCAGGGCGAGAGCGCGGTCTCTGGTCTCGGGCGTGGCGGCGCTGTGAAGCGGCGGCGGCGGGCGGTGCAGGTTGCGGCTGAGAGCTGCGAGCAGACGGCTGTTTTGAGCGGCCTGCAGCAGAGCTCGAGCGCTTCGGAAGGAAGTGCTTCATAGCCTGCGAAATTTTCTGCACCTCCACGAATCTGTCCGCGAAATCTCTGACGGCAGATCCGAAGAGGCCCGCTGGCGAAATGGGCGCGTCGGGGAACACAGAGCGCTCGGCTTCTGTCGTCTCAGACAGCGTCAGCCATAAGTGTCTCTCAGCCAAGTTGAGAGAGGTCATATTCCATCCTATGGCCTGTGCGGCGGCTTTAGCAGCGCGTAGAGCGAGGTCTGTAGCGCTCCTCAGGTCCGCCACGCAGATCGCTCCGGGTCCTTCCTCGTCCAGTTTAAGGAGAAGGTCGGCCTGGAAGATTTGCAGGATAGCCATAGTGTGCAGCGCTGAAACTGCTTGCCCGGCGGCGGTGTAAGCGCGCCCGTGCATGGCTGACGTCACTCGGCAGGCTTTAGATGGGAGCGTTGTCTGAGCGCGCCGTCCAGCGGAGGGCGGGCAGAGATGAGATGCTACCGCTGGTTCTACAGGAGGAACGGAGAGGTACCCTCTGTCCTTCGCACCATCCACCGTGGAGAATGCAGAAGAGGCAGAGGTATGCAGCCAGGCGGAGAAGGGGGCGTTCCACGACTTAGTCACTTCCTCGTGTAACTCAGGGAGGAAGGGCGCGGGCCTTGACTTTGACGGGGCTTCGTCTTTCCCGAGAAAGCGTCCGTCCAGTCTGTTGCGCGGCGGTTGCGCGGGCGCCTCCCAGTCGAGGCCGATGTTTTCGACGGCTTGAGAGAGCAGAGGCATCAGCTCAGACTCAATGCCGGCTCTCTTCCCAGTGGTTTGGCAGGAAACGCTAGTGGAGGGGAGATCCACGGAGCTCGCCCAATCCTCGCTATCAGACGCCAGAAGAGAACACGCCTCGGTTGGTTCGTCGAACTCGTAGACGGATGCGGCGGCAGACGGCGGCCGTTGTCCGTCAGTGAGCGACTCGAGCGAAGCCGGCAGGCGAACCGGCGAGCTTTGGCGGGCTGGAGAGAGCTCGGGAGCGCGCTGGGCGCGGCGCTTCTTGCGGCGCGGCGGGCTGTGGTGAAGGCTCGGAGAATGATGCCAGGCGAGTCCTCAGAGTCACCATGGGCAGAAGCTCGCAATGAGGGCATCCGCCGTCAGCGAGCGCGATAGCCGCGTGATCCTCACCAAGGCAGGACACGCAGATGACATGACGGTCCCCGTCGCTGAGTGGGGCGCGGCACGAGCCACAGGATGGCATCTTTAAAAAGACGCAGCTCTTTTGTGATGAGAGGTGTAAGTCGCGTCACGTAAGCGAGCTAACACTCTCAGCAGAGTAAGGATAAAAGGATACTTAGAACGCCGGAAAGCGCAGCAGGTACGGCAGTTGAAGGCGGCGAGGCCAGCGACTCCAGGAGCTCGTCCTGCTGAAAGGCTTGCGTCGACGGCGCGGCTTCTCACTCCGGATCCAGCGATGCTTGTGCTTCGCTGAAGAGATGAAAATCAGCTTGTACCAGCCTACCGAGCTTATTTATAGGGCGAGACCACGCCCTTTTTGGCGGGACGTGACGATATGGGCGCGAATTGCCCCCATTGGTCATTACGTCACGCAGAGTCTCTCGATAGGCTGCTGCATTTGCCGCAAGAGCAGCCAATAGGCGCGCGAGCTGTTTCGCCTATGTCTGCTTGCTGCTGCAAAGCGTTTTACATTAATAAAAAATTAAGGATAATTTTTGGCTTCAATATCTCGTGAAAAAGAGGTTTTCCCCATAGCGTAAGCTATTACGCAGTACGAGAGAACCACGCTGAGTCATATGTTTTAAGTGTCGTCTTTGCTAGCCCTGATCTCATGTGATGAGCAGCTGACAAAATCAAGAAGAAATCACTTAATGAGTTTATGTTTTAATACTAATTCACACATTTTAAATATTTATATTCACCTATCGGTCTAGTAAAATAACTTTTAAGTAAATGAATCTCAAAATGTTGGAATCCACAAAATCTACCTCTTTGTATTTCTAAGAATTTCATCTACATACTTTTTTCCTACATTTTTCTTACCTCTCATTAACATATTGGCAAATAATTATAGAAAATCAGTTAAAGTTACCAGATACCAAACACAAGCCATAAGAATAAAAACATGAGAATAAAAAAGTATAATAAAGTATTATATAAATATACTGTACAAATTTGCAAGAAACAAATAACCCACCAATTGAGTTTGACTTAACTACTTATTTTTGTTTTTTATATGAAACACGGTTTATCACAGATTAATGAAATAAACTTTCCTATATCTACTACATGTCACAATATCTGATCGTGTCATATGTTCAAGTCTTATAACATCAATAAAATGAGCTTAATGTGGCAATTTACAGACCTGAAGACATCAGCATTAATGAATGAGGTGAAAACAGGATCTATTGACATGAAATAAAGAGGCTTTTCAGCTGCTCTGATAATAGTGATGATCCATAGACTATCAACACTCATTCGACAAGCCATTCAGGATCAGCACCAGATCATCTCACTTTAGTATAAGTATTTTCTGCTAGAAACAGATTGTTTTAGTCAGAATATGCCAAAAGCAAGTGCTCTAATATTACACTGATTCTTGCAATAAGGCATAAAACATGTAAAAAATAAAGAAATTCATCAAAATAAGAAATACTTAAAGTTACATAAGGAAATCTGGATACTCAGAACATTCATTGCTTTTATTTTTAAATCATTTCGGTAGTATTATTTTAAATACATGCCCTGTGTTTGGAAAGTATGTAATTTAAAAGGTGTAAAAATTTATTACAATTATTTAATGAATGTATTTTGTGAGCTACTGGAGACCCAATGCATTGCTAAAAGGATAAAAACAAACCACTGGAAGGATTCTTGTATTAAATTACATATTAGTTCAATTAAGTTAACTTAATTTGGTGTGTTGTCAATCAGTTATAGTAATCTTCAGTTGGACCTTTCTCAACTCCATCAGTTTTTGTCAGCCTCCGTCAGTATTAAACACCGTCAGATGAAGGTTTCTAATAATTTTGAAAGAGATATATTTATTTATAATGAAAAATATTTTATTATTTTTTCATTTAATGTGTTTAAATATTAAAACATAAACTGAACTATGTCTGATTTAACAAAGAACACTGGTTATATGTTTAATAATAAAAAGCAGGGAAGAGATTTAAGTAATTTAGGAACTGGATTGTTCTTAATAGCCCTAACGCAGAAAAATGTTTTAGACAATGTATTTTTTTTTTACTTAGCACATTTACTGAACACCAGTATTACATAATTGAATACGTTATACTGTTGTTCGATGGATCAAATAAAAAATATCGTGCTTTTTAATGCATCTGACGGAGTTGACACAAATTTAGTAAATTAATGTACATTTTTAGAAAGACAAAAAAAAAACTAAAACAAACTTTTCCCGTAGGCTATGGCTCATTAGCCGAGACCTTTGTCTAAAAATATATCAGTTTATAATGTATTAATAAATATTAAAAACGAACTTCTAAAACATGTTTGTCCCTTACCTCAAGAAACAGTGATTACTATTATTTCTCAAATGATACAGAAAAATAGCAGATAGTCATACACTAATGACACCCATCTTTATCAAACATTTACGGCGCTTTTCCACTGCATGGTACGGCACGGTTCGGTACGGCACGCTTTGGCGCTTTTCCACTGCATGGTACAGTGCGGTACGGCTGGCTTTAAATGGTACCACCTCTGTCGAGGTTCCAAGCGTACCGTACCGATCCTAAAATGTGACGTGAACACACTGCAGATCACTGATTGGTCAGACAGAATCGTAACTAGGCGTCATTGTATTTGTGAGACATCAAACCCGCTAGATTTAAATAGCCAGTAACAGCCACCGCTGTTCTTCACAAAGAACAGGCAAAAGTAATGATTATGAATATGTAAAATATAGCAAGGAGATATTTTAATTGTTTATTAATAAACAAGTGTTTCCTTTGTCGGATAAGATGAAGTTGACGCTGACTCGCGATCTTCAGTAGCCTAGTGAACGCGCCAGAGAGAAATGCACATTTCATACGGATTAGCCTACATAAGCAGAGAGCAGTCTGTAGTCTGTTTTCTTTCGTTTTGAATTGTTCTGTTTAAAAGTAGACATGTCTGTGAGGCCAAGTAGGCTACCTTATACGCCGAGTTTCGGTTCATTTATGAGACGCGCTCCATTTCACGCGCCGGCACCTCCGTTTCTTATATATCGTCTGCTATATATGTACTTCTTATTTATTAAATCCAGGCAATTGGTTGATGAAACATTGATTAAAATTAAGATACAATTAATACAAAACGAAATTCAGGTTAAAGAAAGGTTTTGTGCTTTCTGTTTGATGTCTCTGAAAGTTTTAAAGCATTCTAGTGCCGCTTTCAGAGCGCTCACGTCCGTAAACACGTCCGTAACATTGTTTTTTCCTCATAAATGCGAACACGAAAAATAAAATAAAATAAAATGAATATTTTATGTAGGCCTACTGTGGAGACTGGGAGCCAATCCTTTTTCATCCGGTGGGTAGGCCTAGTATTTGGTTTGCGCAGTGTAATAATTCACATAATCACTAAAAAATATTTTGCCTCCAAGTTTTTTTTTTTTTAAGCAATCAGAAATCCGAGGGCACTGCTATAATCCCACCCACTTTGAAGCGGTACTAACTGCAGTGGAAAACCCAGGAAAACCAAACCAAGCCGAGTCGTACCACGCAGTGAAAAAGCGACCCGTACCAGCTGTGGAAAAGCCGCAGTAGTTATATTTCCTAATAACTCCATTCATGGCAACAAGGCAGTAAGCTAACATCTTACCGTTTTGTATGTGAAACTGATATCTTCTGGAATGGACACGATTGAAACAATTCAGAAATGACTGCGTAAAATGTTCTTTAAACTGCGTAAAGAGTATTTTACAGTAACACGAAACCGCGTGTACTCAGAAGACTCGACAGCACTGACTGAAGGAGCGCGCGCTGGTGATGTCGTCATCACCGCGAGTCGAAATCAACGGTAGATTATCAAAAACCCGCCAAATACTGTATAAAACAGCAAAACATCAATAAAACATATTAAACAAAAATAAAAAGGGTTACAGACGTTGACACACAGCGGTCCGTTCAATCTCAGTCATGAGTGGGGTGAGATATCAGATATTTAAATGTTATCAAGAAATGTAAAGCCCAATGCAATCACGATATTTTAATATCTTAATTATATAACTAAAATTATGCAATTATTTATTCTTGATACAAGTAGACAGAAAAATTAACAATGAAAGCTAACTTGTAAAATACAAAGTGTAAACAAATGTGACATCTCTCTACAAAAGAAACAAAAATAAAAAGAAGTTTAAACCTGTAAAAAAAAAACTATATTTCCTTCATAAAAATATAAACAAACTACAATAAAAATGCATTTTACATAACATTTAACTCATTATAAAGTATAATGATCTTTATTTACCATGAAGCAAAATTATATAAAATAATAATTCTCTCACATTTTAAACTGCTGGTCTTCAAAATTAACTTTATTCACGGTTGCAAATTCAGAAGATGTTTCTTTGTCCTGTCGCTCGTTGTGGCTGGTTAGGACAGATTTGGAAGAGATTTTATTGCTTGACGGTATTATTGTGTCATGTTTGGTGAGAACACAGCATTAGACCTGAAAGTGCTGGATCTGAAGATGATCTACTTGCTGTGATTGTATTTTATATGACTTTGTAGATTAGATATTTGAGTGAAACTCTTCCCACATGCAGTGCAGGGATACGGTTTCTCTCCAGTGTGGATCCTCTCGTGTGTTTTCACATGTTCAGACCGACGGAATCTCTTGTCGCAGTGTGAACACTTGTAAGGTTTCTCTCCAGTGTGAATCCTCCAGTGTTGTTTCAAACGTATAGCGGTAATAAAACTCTTCCCACACTCAAAGCACTTATGATCTCTTTCACCAGTATGTCTTTTCTGATGTGCTTTTAAATTCTGCAGACGTGAAAATCTCTTTCCACACAAAGAACATGAATGTGGTTTCTCCTGTGAATGAACTAACATGTGGCTCTTCAGGCCTTTGGACCTCGAAAATATTCTGCCACATTGATCACATTCGTATGGTTTCTCTCCAGTGTGGACGTACATGTGATCCTGAAGGTTTGATGATTGTCTAAAACTCTTCCCACACTGATCACATGTGAACGGTTTCTCTCCAGTGTGGACTCTCGTGTGAATCTCGAAACATAGTTTGTATTTAAAACTCTTTCCACACAAAGAACATAAATATGGTTTCTCCTGTGAATGAACTCTGAGGTGGCTCTTTAGGGCTGAAGCACATTCAAATGTTTTCCAACATTGATCACATTCATGCACTTTCTCAATAGTATGGATGATCATGTGTTCCTGAAGGTCTTCTTGTCGTGTGAAACAACTCAGACACTGATGGCAGATGAAACATTTCTTGTCTCTTTTCTGTGAAGAAATACTTTCAGTCAGTGAGGGAGTTTTTTCTTCAGTTTTGACATGATGTTTCTCCTCTCCAATCTCCTCATTTTCCTCCATCGGGCCTGAAATGAAAATAAAAATCATAATTTTAATACATTTTTATGAATTGATTTCCACAAATGAGGTATATTGAAGGCTGATGGGAATATTCTATCATTTATTGTGAACTGATGTGAGCATTAGGAAAAGAATAATTCAGTTAAAAACGTGGGAAGCGGCAGCGCATTTCATTCATATGTTCACATTATTGTGCATATTTGCACTGTAAACTTTGGGCATTATAGTTATTCTTAAGTAATTTTGGGTCTCTGCGGTAAAAAGAAAACGTTTGAGTTCAGACCGTCAGAATATACCCTTAAATATTATAAATCATCTAATATAAAAGATTATAGTATTACATATCACATCTGACACAAACATACAAACTACAACAATATGACACCCATTTTTAGAGTTTGGTTTTTCTGATTCCTGTCATTAACCGTACATAACTGATTATGTTTATTTTTGTATTTATTGCCACATTAACCAAGACAGCGATAAATGTTTATATCCCCATGAAATTTCCTCACAGATCAAAACTTACAAGTTTGAGATTACACATTCAATAACACTACATTATCACTCTCAAAATTAAACATATGGCAAAATCGTCCATGTTTGAATGATTTCAACATTTTCCTCACGTTCATTTCGTGCTGAACTAAATCAGTCTACACACGCCAGAAAAGACGCACATTTGGCGCTTTATCCAATGAAAACAATTAAGAAATAACCCTGTAGATGTTGCTGAAGCAAACGGTGGAAAGTGTATTTTATGGGTGTGTAAATACGCGAAATATCTGACCTGCAGAACTCACCTCAGAAGACACAACAAACGCGCTGAACGAGGAAGGAAACTACTGATGACGTCAGCGCGGTGATGCAGAGATAAACGCGCCAAATATTGCTAACTATTTTTTTTTTTTATATATATATATATTTTTTTAATACAAAATTATACATACAACCAAGGCAAATGTATTCTTTCTACAGTGCGTAAGAATATCGAATGAACGGCTCAACACAGTTTAACAAAACATAAATACAAATTTGAAATCATATCTTACATTAACTTAGGGTTAAAAATAAAAAAATAATTCAAGTCAAGTCAAGTCAAGTCATCTTCATTTATATAGCGCTTTTAACAATGGATTGTTTCAAAGCAGCTTTACAGAGATAAACATATAATTTAAGGTAACAGATTGTTTTGGCATTATAGCGGTTCTTGAATAATGTTATTTCCAGCTAAAGTTAACTTTGATTGATTCCCCTCCGTCGAAATGATCAGACTTTTAAACGCGAACCTGTGATTAACGCTGACGGCGTTCACATGCTCATTCAGAATTGATTCTATAGTTATGTGCTTTTTAAAATATGTGCGCAGGTTTATAATTCATACAACCCAGCCTAAACAAACTACTTTTCTTGCCTATAAATTTTGATACAGAATTTTGTTTTATTTTATCACTTCGGGGTACGCGAGCCGGAATTCACAACGCTTTATCTGTAGAGTGGGAAAGGGATCCTCCATAGGGAGAGGATAGTGGACACTTCAGCACTGCATTGTCATCGGGTCCAGGCGGATCTCCTTCGTCAGATCTGGACACGGCCTGGATCCGGCAGGCTGCGGGAAAACCTCGGGATAAACAAAGACACTAATATTAGCGTAGATGCCATTCTTCTTATGATGTAGCGAGTATATCAAGATTTAAGGGAAGTGTTCCCAGTTCCGGCTGACCTAATCTATGCAGCCTAACATTGAATTATAGAAGTCTATAATGTATTATGTGTATGCTAGGTCAAAGAGATGTGTTTTTAGTCTAGCTTTGAACTGACAGAGTGTGTCTGCTTCCCGGACAATGGTAGGAAGACTGTTCCAAAGTTTTGGTGCTAAATAGGAAAAGGATCTACCGCCTGCAGTCGATTTAGATATTCTAGGTATTATCAACTGGCCGGAATTTTGAGATCGCAATAGACGTGAAGGACTATAATACGTTAAGAGCTCGCTCAAGTACTGCGGAGCTAAACCATTTAGTGCTTTGTAGGTAATCAACAATATTTTAAAATTTATACGATGTTTAATAGGCAGCCAATGCAGTGTTGACAGAACCGGGCTAATATGGTCATATTTCCTGGTTCTGGTAAGAACTCGAGCTGCGGCGTTTTGAACTAGCTGTAGTTTATTTATTAAGCGTGCAGGGCAACCACCCAGTAGAGCATTACAGTAATCTAGCCTTGAGGTCATGAACGCATGGACTAATTGTTCCGCATTTCCCAATGAGAGCATATGGCGTATTTTAGATATATTTTTAAGATGGAAAAATGCAGTTTTACAGATACTAGACACGTGGCTTTCAAAAGAAAGGTTGGTTTATTTAATTAAAATAAAAATAAAGTTAAAATTAAGGGGCATATCACACTAAATCACATGAAATCAAAAGATCAAGCAGCTTCATCGCACTCCCAACTCTCTTTCCCTCAAGGGCTCTAGAAAAACACTTTAAATCATTTTTGAACACAAGTAGTGGGAGGGATTTAAAAAATCTACATTTGTGAATGAAATATTTTGCCATTATTACAATGTTTTGAATCAAGTAAAAATTAACACAGCAGTCTTTGGGAATTCCAAATAAAATATGTTGTAAAGTAAAAGCAAAACCATCAACAACCACTTCCTTTTCTATCAACCAGTCCTGAACCGATATCCAGAAGATTTTGGACAAATTGCATGTAAAGAAGATATAGTCAGTGTCTTCAGAGTGGTTATTACAGAAAGAACAGGGGACAATATCTATATTAAATTTTTGATTTAAGAGTTTGTTAGAAGGATACATTTCATTTCAGATTTTGAAGTGCGTTTCTTTTGCTTTAGGGGGAATGGGAAAACAATTTTATAGTAGTATTATTTAACATGTGATCTAACGTATTTCTTTTAATTTGACAGGGATAACATTAAGACGACCAGTCTTATATACTTGTTAGTACAATGAGCACTTTTAAAATTAATATCTCCAATGAATAAAGTGGGACGAGCTGGATTAACTTTAGCATAAGAAAGAGCGCATCTCATCAGTATTTTTATGCCAGAAGGTTTTGCATTAATGACAGTGAAGAACTCTTTCGGGTGCAGTCCACAGTCGCTGAACCGGGAGCGCGCGATGGTGGTGACGTCATCACCGCGAGACGAAATCCTTTTTTGTATCCACCACACAAATATACAATCAAATCTCTGAATATAACAGCAATTGTTCAGCCTTAGGTTGAGCATAGCTAGTAACAAAACAGAAAAATCACAATAAAACAAACAAACATATAATAAAATAAAATAAAATGAAAAAATAGATCAAAAGGGGCTTTTTAAATTAATTTACATGTAGGCCTATCCAAAAGAGAAATCAATTTAAGGGCTTTCTGGGTTTTAATCAATTTTAAAGATTTGCACAAGAGTTTAACCTCATTCATCTGCTGATTAAAGTCGAGGTTAGTTTTAAATCATCTGCACTTATGAATGAAAAACTTTCCGAGACATAACAAAAAAAAAAAAATAATAACAAAATCAAATTCTTTGTTTTCCAGACAAATACCAAACCTAATGAACTTCACAGTGAAGGGTGGGAGTTAAACCTCCCTAGACCGTAACCAGTTCTGGACATCTCTCCAAAAGGGTTGCACCGCATCACAACAAAAGAAAACATGCTCTAAAAGTTCAACATTTGTTTAACAAAAAACAATTATTTACATCAAAATTAAATTTCAATCTTAAAAATGTATTTAAAAATTTGATATTCCTGTCTAATAGGGTTTGGGTGTAAGGCTGTAAAATAAAATTTCTAATGACTCTATTTGTAAACATTTTATCTAAAAAATCAAAACCTTCTAGGAGAGCTAAAATAGCAAGGGTTCACTCTAAAGAGTGAGAGTCTGCTTTAGCTATTATGCTGGACCAGCTTCCAGAGGAGATCAGATGTGCTCCTACAGTCACATTCAAATCCAGACTCAAAACACATCTGTTTAGCTGTGCATTTACTGAATGAGCACTGTGCCACTGTTCGTTCGACTGTTTGTACACTGTAAAAATAAAACCGTAATTTTTACGGTAAAAAAACGGCAACTGTGGTTGCCAGAACTTTACTGTTAAAAATACGGTAGGAAAGTTAATGGTTTTACAAACTTAACTTAAAATTTACAGTAATAAACCGTATTTCATTTTCTGATAAAATGTTGATTGACCAACCGTTTAAATAATTTATATCTGTTTTGTACCATTGTAATACACTGGCATCCCACATTTATCACAGCAGTGATGAGTCACATGAGCAATCAAAGCTCACCATAAGCAATCTTCCGTAAGAAAGCTAAAACTTATATAAAGAAGAAGCTGTGTCACAGTGTCATTCACACAAACATTAAACACCATCATGGTAACACACATGAAATTTAAAAATTCAATAAACATTAATTTAACAACATTAAATGTAACATAAAACCCTAATGTACATAACTGATTAGAAAAAAAAACAAGAAAACTATGAGGAACCATAGTTATTTCAACAAAAATACATCAAATGTGAAGTGTCACACAGGGAATTGTGGGAATGTCAATTTACGGTTTTTCACTGTAAATTATACAATGAGTTGTTCTTTTTCACTTTCAAAAACTGTAAATTTAACGGTATTTTACAGTAAAATTATATCACAGTTATTTACTGTATATAGTACGGAAACGTTCTGTTAACCAATTAGCAGTTTTGCACTGTAGCATTTTTACAGTCTTTTACCGTACTTAAATCACAATTATTTTTTACAGTGTACTGTATTTTATTTTTAATCTAAACTGTTTTAATTAGTCTGATTTCTTTAGAATTTTTTATTTATTTTATGTAAAGCACATTACCACTGTCCATGAAATGTGCGAGCCTATATACTAAATAAACTTGCCTTGCCTTAAAAAAACGAGAGTAAAACAAACAAGTATCATTAAGGCTGGACTCAATATAGTGTTTCTTACAACTTACCAATGATCCAGTGGTCATGGATATTGAAATGCAGCAGGAATCGTGTTTCCTGACATTTATAGCCTGATTTCGACGCCAGGGAAATGAAGCAAATTTAATTAGAATATAATTATAATGACAGACAACACCATTTGGTGAGAAAATTAAATTATCTGGGTTTATAAGGAAAATGAGCAAAAAGGTTCGGGAGTCTGTAGGTAGACTTCCCACATGATCACTGTGTGTAGTTTTTTCGTTGCCAGGTAAACATTTCTTGAATTCCTTGATTTACGAATTGTTCTTATTATATTTCATTGATGAATTGGATTTTGAATTGTTGTTCCTGGTCAATAAATTGTAAACATTTGATTTTATTCTGACTGACTCTAAAGTTGTTCTCCCAAGTAGATTAACTGGATTCGGATGTTCCCGCAAGTTTGTGTCCGATTATTGACGACTGATATTTGGCACTTTGGCAAATGTTGCGGAAAAGGAAAAACAGTAACACGCAGAGACCTTCACCCGCTGATCAGAGAACCTTCCCTGGGCCGATCCAGCCGGGCTTTAGGTTTAAATCCATGTAATCACTTATATCAATGTTATATATATCGTCCAGCCTTAAAACGTGTATGTAAAAACATCAAATTATACAGAATATATGATGGTAAATATTTAATTAATGAGTTGTCAATACAATATATAGTGTATAATTTTACCCCTAAAATCAGCATATTGACAAAATAATAACTGCAAATCCACATATCTGATGTGACGATGGTGACGTTACGCGCTTAACCTCTATCGACTAACAAAATAGCAAAGCATCTCAAGAGAATAAAAGTGAAGAAGGCCAGTTGCGAAGCTACATGACAGTATATCTTACATCTGCGTTTTCTAACTATAAGAATAACTAGTTGTTTTAAAAACAACAAAGAACAAGTTAAAAATAATCATAAAAGTCACTTTATAAAAGTGTGAACAAACAAGTGATACATCTGCAGTGTAAGAAAATTGAACACAAAAATGAAACTCATAATAAAACATAATGATATATTTTACATCATGAAGCAAAATTATATACAGGAATAAACCATTTATATATTGTCCATCTTTGAGTTGATCTGAATCCCCACTGAATCCACTGGTCTTGAAGATGAACTTTATTCACGGTGACAAACTTAGATGGTGTTTCTTTGTCCTGTCGCTCGCTACGGCTGCCCAGCTGAAAAAAACAAACAGCAGAAACCATCACAGAAGTTCTAATGGTTTCCACTAAAAATAAGAGGTGTAACGATACACGTCATGATTCAATACAACAAATATTCCCCCATTGCATTATTATACATTATTTTCAACGTTATGAAAGTTTAAAGGTGCAGTCTGTAAGAATGACTGCAGTCCAATTCAAAATACCGGAGATCGTCGTTTCTCCCGCCTCCTCAGACTCGACGCTCACACGGGTCGCCAGTTTGAGACGCGCAACAGAAACAAGCGCATTAGCGCAATGGACAATGAAAATTGCCAACGTGCAGTATCACAGAGCAAAGCAAAAACACACATTTCAAAGTAAAATAACGGGTGGCTGTAGAAGTGTTTTCAGACAAACGAATATGTGAACTTAACATGTTTCCTAAATATATGCAAACATGTTATGGTATTTTTATTCTTTAGTAGAGTGAAAAAGTTTCATACAGCACCTTTAATGTAGTAATGTCACAGAAACGTTCCTTTTTTTCCTCACGCAGGACTCGCGCTTCAGAAACAGGCATTCGTTGGATCTGACGAGCCGCACGTGCACAGACTCTCCCGCTATTAATGCACTATACATTTAAGAATAAACGGTAACACTTTACAATAAGGTTCATTAATGTATTAACTAACATGAACTAACCATGAGCAATACATTTGTAACCGTTTTTGTTCATCTTTGTTTACGTTAGTTAATACAAATCCAGCTGTTCATTGTTTGTTCATGTTAGTTCACACACAGTGTATTAACTTACCGTATGTTAACAAGATTTACAATAACAACCTTACTGTAAAGTGTTACCGAATAAACCATCTAATATGCTTTGAATAATCATACTACTAAAACTAATGTAATATGGTGATTTAAATGTTTGCGCTTTCACTTTGAGGAGGGCCGTTCACAAGTTTTAATCACAAGAAAGCGTGTGAAAATGACTATCCCCAGATTTAGTTCATCTAAAAATTTTAATTCTGCATTTACTCACTCTCATGTCGTTTTTGGCCGTCACGCACGCATTTGAACAGCGGTCACTGTAAATCTTTATATCATATAAAGCCATCATGTCTCTTCAGTAGACTTGGATTTAGATTAGACCACTCGATTTATTATTTTTATGATGCATTTGCGAATTTTTTGGGGATCTTTTCAGCTTTAGAGGAATGGACTTTTATTAGTGGTGCACGATATATCGGCCGCTGATATGGTCAAATTTTCACACATCGGTATCGTTCCGATATTAAAATAGGGCCGATGTGAACAGACCGATAATCATTCATGTGTATTTGACGTGTGTGTAGATGTGAGTGTGGGGGCGGGGATGTTTGTTTTTGCACAAGCGCATACATTAGCTGAAGTCCTGTCAGTTTAAACATCAAGAGCAAGAAGACTGGAACTTGCGCGCTGTTTTCTGTCAGCTTTTAAGGCGTATTTTGTCCCGCCAAAGCCTTTTTTGACAGCTGAGTGATGTAGATGAGTGATGTAGATGAGTGACTGCTCCGCTTGTTTAACAGAGCGAGCAGAGAGAGAAAGCCCCGGTCGCGCGCGCGCTCTCACCGTCTTCAAACTGTCTTGCTCTCTCTCTCTCCCTCCCTCGCGCATATTAATGAATTGAGTTGACTGACTATCTTTGAGAATACACGATGGTAAAAGGTCGGAAGACCGAAGTTTTTTTTCCTGCCAACTACCACTGGTTGTGAATTGTGCTAAATAACGTTGTCTTATCTTCTCTGAAAAGCTTTCCACAGATGACATAAACCACACTTTTCAATAAACAAACAAAAAAATTTATCTAGTGATGAAATGTTTTCTGTGTTGAGACAAATCTTGTGCGATGTCCTAAACTGCCTGGATAATCACACAACGTGTGCCGTGGTCCGTTAATGACACGTCCGATTCGCGAACTAATGACTCATTTGAACCGATTCACTTCGAATGGTTAAAACAACTGATCTGACCAACACTGAACTCAAGAGACATAAATCGGAAACACTTTACAATAAGGTTCCATTTATTAAAGTCTAGTTAACTACATTAGTTAACATTCTAGTAATATTAGTTTCTATGCAGATTTACTCCATGACAAAACCACCCCAGTCATTCTAGAATGATTCATTCTTTCCAAATAGAGCTATTCAAGTCATCTGGTGGAATTGTTTTTATATCACAATATATATCGCAGAAAAATAAAATATCGCAATGTAATTTTTTACCAATATCGCGCAGCCCTAATCCTCGCTATGTGTTTTCTATACAGAGATATCGGTAAATATCGGTATCGGCCATAACAGCAATATTAATATCGGTTATCGGCCACAATTTTCACATCAGTGCATCACTAACTTTTATACTCTCAGGCTTCATAAAAAATATCTTCATTTGTGCTTGGAAGATTAACAAAATTCTTATAGGTTTGAATCGACATGAGAGTGAGTACTTGATGTCAGAATTTACATTTTTGGGTGAATTATACCTTAGAAATACAGTAAGCTGAGCCTTGGAAAAAACTATATCGCCCATTATTTCGTTTACATCGACGATTCAGTCACATTTTTATATCACAATATCTTGATATATATCGTTACACCCCTACTAAAATAACATTACAAACTAGCATTAACCATTAAAACCATCACCTAATGGTGTCAGCAGCAGTGTTGCCAAGTTTGCTGTGTTCCCGCAGAATTGGGCTACTTGTAAACTGCGTGTGCTGATTTTCCCACCAGCGATTTTTTGTAATTCACTGACATGCAGTTATTGAAATATGATATTCTACCAATGATAAAATTTGACTAGAATATGAATTTTGAGAGAAAGGGGCCATTGAGCTCCCTTATGAGAACTGCTTATGATTCCTACTAGTGATTTTCAAGATGAAATTGTTTATAACGCATAACATTGACTGTAAAATATGTATTTTAGGTATGGTATTGGCATATGTTGTTGAGTTTTGATATTATATGGTCACTGGACTTGTTTTGAGCTATTTTTGATTGGCCGTTGGGCTGGTTTTGTTACACAGACCTTTTTAGTTCCCATTCACACCAATACAATTCCCATTATAAACATTACAAATTCTTTCAAATGGTTTCTATTGTTTTTTTCAGCAGGATGATTAGGACAGATTTTGGGGCCGTTTAAACAACACCGTTTTAAACTAAAATTGAAAACGTATGCGTTTGGCCATCCATTTGCATGACACCTGCGTTTTGGGTGCCTTAAAATGCAGTTCTCTTACGAGAGTATCTCTCGTACTGCGTAATAGCTTACGCTATGGGGAAAACCTCTTTTCCACGAGATATTGAAGCCAAAAATTATCCTTAATTTTTTATTAATGCAAAACGCTTTGCAGCAGCAAGCAGACATAGGCGAAACAGCTCGCGCGCCTATTGGCTGCTCTTGCGGCAAATGCAGCAGCCTATCGAGAGAGGCGTTGCGTGATACATATCCAATGGGGGCATTTCGCGCCCATTTCGTCACGTCCCGCCAGAAAGGGCGTAGTCTCACCCTATAAATATAGCTCGATAAGGCTGGTACACTGATTTTCATCTCTTCAGCGAAGCACACGCATCGCTGGATCCGGAGTGAGAAGCCGCGCCGTCAACGCAAACCTTCAGCGGGACGAGCTCCTGGAGTCGCTGGCCTCGCCGCCTTCAACTGAAAACCCAAAGCCTTCGCACGGGAGACCCGTGTTCGATCCCAGGTCTCGCAGCAGATAAAAAATTTAGTCTCGCCGCGGCCAGACTTGCACCGAAATTTTTCGCTCGTTCAGTTCCAAGAAAATGCGACTGTTCCAGTGTATTTTGCAGTAAACAAGCCGGTACAATGGCCCGCTTGCCTGCACAAAAATGCCGTTTCCACGGCGACCCAGGAAAATCATATAAGCAGTGTATTTTCTGGTATTCCGGCCACAGCCGATGGTGTTATGAGTGTAATAAAAATGCCCACAGCCCAGTGTTCAATTCTACACACAAACGCAGCCCGCCACAGTGCAGGGCACGCACAAATGAGATCGGCTCATGTCATTGTGCATTAAATGTAGTGAATGTGCCCACAACCCAGTGCCCACAAACGCTACACACTGCATGTGCCACGTTTTCTGTAAAACGAAACCAACACACATACAGTCAGAAACCATAACTGTCCACCAAAACTTCTCGCTCGTTCAGTTCCAAGCATTGTGACTGTCCCAGTGTATTTCGCAGTGAGCCAGCCGGTGTCTCAGCCCGCTTGTCTGCGCACAAAAGCCGTTTTTACGGCTACCCAGATAAATCCAATAAAGAGTACATTTTCTGGTGTTCCGGCCACGGCAGATGGTGTTATGAGTGTTGTAAGAATGCCCACCCCCCAGTGCCCATTCCCACACCCAGACACGGCCCGCCGCGGTGCAGGGCTAGCACAAATAAAATCGATTCAGGTCGATTGTGCAGACAATGTAGTGAACGCGCCCATGTCACAATGCCCGCTTACACTGCACGCTGCGTGTCCCTTGGTTTCTGTAAAAACGAAACCAACACACATTCAGTCGGCTCTAACCGACAGTGTTTTCAGTGAAGATGTGCCCGCAGTCCCGCGCCCACAGTCTCTCACAAACACACCGAATCCTACGGGATCCGCCCCGCACACTTTCTCTGCACAATCTGCCATAGAGAAGCTGAGCGCGGCCAGGCTGCCCGCTGTGATCAGCGCGCCCCCCGCCTCGAACGCTGTAAACATGGTGTTGTGTTCCCAGTATACCAGGGCTCTCGAGCTGCCGTTTCGCCGCGGCCAGAGCCCGGATTTCATTCTGCCTCTAGCTATTCACGCAGATGCGTGGTCAAAGCTTCCCGGGGTATCAGAATGGGTGCTGAACACTATAAAGAGAGGCTATTCGCTACAATTCGCTCGACGCCCTCGCCGTTATACGGCGCGTGTCGAAACTACGGTGAAAAAACGAAGTGTCTCATCTACTTCGTGCCGAGATAGCAAAACTACTGAGCAAAGGGGCTATAGAACCTTTATCTCAGGCGCAGAGCGAAGGGGGCCTATACAGCAGATATTTTCTGGTACCGAAAAAAGATGGGGGTCTCAGACCCATTTTAGATCTGCGACAGCTGAACAGAGCGCTTGTGAAGCGCCAGTTCAGAATGCTTACGACCAGGAAAATCCTCGCGCAAGTGCGCCACGGGGACTGGTTTATGTCAATAGATCTGAAAGACGCCTATTTCCAAATACAAATAGCGTCCCATCACAGGCGATTCTTGAGATTCGTCTTCGAGGGCCAGGCATATAAATACACAGTCCTGCCGTTCGGCCTGTCTCTAGCACCTCGTACATTCACGAAGTGCATGGACGCGGCGCTCGCACCCCTGAGACTTCAGGGCATGCAAGTCCTGAACTACTTGGACGATTGACTGATTCTAGCTCGATCACGATCGGAGCTCATAGAACACAGGGCCGCATTACTCGAGCACCTCGAGAAGTTGGGCCTCACAGTCAATTGGGCGAAAAGCTCACTGTCTCCCAGTCAGAAAATTTCCTTTCTGGGAACAGTGTTGGACTCGCTATCCATGATGGCACGCCTGTCACCGGAGCGCGGACTAAATATTCAGCACGTCGCGAAATCCTTCCGCCACGGCTCGATAGTTCCGCTCAAAAGGTTTCAGAAAATGCTGGGTCTGATGGCCTCAGCAGCCTCTGTACTCCAGTTGGGTCTGTTTCGCATGCGCCCACTGCAGATGTGGCTGAAAGCGCGGGTTCCACCCAGGGCATGGACAGGGGGTCTGTTTCGCCTCAGGGTCGACCTACAGTGCGTTTCAGCTCTGGAACCTTGGAAAATAACCGACTGGTATCAGTCAGGTGTGAGTCTGGGGACCGCTTCGAGTGTGAAGGTGGTGTCTACGGACGCCTCCACCTCGGGGTGGGGAGCGCTGCTCGAGGGCAGACCGCTAGCTGACCTGTGGTCAGAACGGGAAAAGCTCCTTCACATAAACTGCTTGGAAATGATAGCAGTCGACAAAGTGCTACGGCACTTCTGTCCCCAGGTAACTGGCCACCACGTCTTGGTCCGGTCGGACAACATGTCAGTGGTGGCATACATAAATCGCCAGGGAGGCGTCAGTTCACGAAACCTTCACAGGCTGACGGAACGCCTCCTGGTCTGGGCTCAGCACAACCTGCTCTCACTAAGAGCAGCGCACGTGCCTGGTCACCTGAATGTGGGACCAGACAGACTGTCCAGGAACAATGTCCCAGCAGGGGAATGGTCGCTGCACCCGCAGATGGTCCAGCTGCTGTGGAAAACGTTCGGCAGAGCAAAGGTGGACCTATTCGCGTCCCACGAAAACGCTCATTGCCCGAAGTTTTTCTCGAAAAGCAAGGACGCGCTGGCTCATGTTTGGCCCCGCTGTCCCACATACACTTTTCCACCTGTCTCGCTCCTGCCTCAAGTGTTGGAACGAATCAGGGAAAACGGATGCCCAGTGCTGCTCGTAGCTCCGCTCTGGACGAACCAGACGTGGTTCCCTGCCCTGATGCAGTTGACCAGCACTGCCCCATGGCCTGTACCATTGAGGAGAGACCTCCTCTCTCAGGCGGAGGGCTCGATCTGGCATCCTCGCCCGGAGCTGTGGTCCCTGCACGCATGGGCCATCAACGGGTACCCGCTAACCTCCCAGAGGGAGTGTTAAACACGATCGCGCAGGCTAGAGCGCCGTCTACCAGGCGGCTCTATTCCTCAAAATGGTCGGTGTTCTCTGCGTGGTGTCAAGCCCAGAGCTTTTCACCTGTGGACTGCGGGGTTTCGGAAGTGCTTTCCTTCCTTCAAGAGCTACTGGATAGGGGCAGGACCCCATCCACGCTCAAAGTACGTGGTGGCCATAGCAACGTTTGCAAAACAGGTGCCTGGCCAGCCGCTGGGGAAGAACGACTTAGTCGTGCGTTTCCTTAGGGGAGCTCGGAGGCTAAACCCTCCCAGGCCTCCTTCAGTCCCGACGTGGGACCTTTCCATGGTCCTGGAGGCCATGAAAGGCGCCCCGTTCGAGCCAATCCAACTGTCGGACATGAAACACCTGTCGTTCAAAACAGTGTTTCTCACGGCTCTCGCTTCAGTGAAGCGCATAGGAGACTTGCAGGCGTTTTCAGTAAGCGCTTCATGTATGGAGTTTGGGCCTAATGACTATTCTCAAACCTAAGCACGGGTATGTGCCAAAATCCATCAATACACCGTTTAGGGCCCAGGTAATTTCCCTGTCTGCCCTTCCGGTTCTCAATGAGGAGAAAGACGCGAGTCTCCTTTGCCCTGTCAGGGCATTAAGAGCTTATGTGTCGCGCTCGTCTGGTTTCAGACAGACTGAGCAGCTTTTCGTTTTGTTTGGCGGGCGTTCCAAGGAACTTGCCGCCTCAAAGCAGAGCCTATCCAGATGGATAGTGGATGCCATTGCGCTCGCTTACGCTGCAAAGGGCCTGCAGTGCCCCTTGGGTGTCAGAGCGCACTCCACGAGAGGCGTGGCCTCTTCGTGGGCATGGTCTAGCGGGGTTACCCTGCAAGATATCTGTACGGCCGCGGGCTGGGCCTCGCCGTCTACATTCATAAAGTATCATAACCTGGAGGTACCCACCTTGCAGGCTAAGCTTTTGGCGGTCTAGAATTCAGTGCTATCTGCCCCGCTGTGCGGCCCAGATACTGAGTTTACTTCAGCCCCATGAGTATTGACACATGTATGGCCACCCAGATCAGGCTGAAAGCTTTCACCCTGGCTGCGCGTTTAATTGTCACATGATTAGCCCCTCTGGGTGCTATTTTATTAGGAATGACGCTTCCAGCCTCTCTTCCTCCACTCTATGTGAGTTTATGGTGATTATGCACTATATGGGCCCCTGGGCTTCGGCCCCCGGGGACTTTGGTGTTGGATCCCTGTACGCACGGCGTGTTGCATTGTGTTCCCCATAGCGTAAGCTATTACGCAGTACGAGAGATACTCTCGTAAGAGAACGTACTCGGTTACTTACGTAACCTCGGTTCTCTCTAGAGAGGGAACGAGTACTGCGTATCTTGCCGTGCATACAACAGCGCTGGTTCGCTTCGGCGATGAAAACCAGTGTACCAGCCTTATCGAGCTATATTTATAGGGCGAGACCACGCCCTTTCTGGCGGGACGTGACGAAATGAGCGATATTTGGATATGTATCACGCAACGCCTCTCTCGATAGGCTGCTGCATTTGCCGCAAGAGCAGCCAATAGGCGCGCGAGCTGTTTCGCCTATGTCTGCTTGCTGCTGCAAAGTGTTTTACATTAATAAAAAATTAAGGATAATTTTTGGCTTCAATATCTCGTGGAAAAGAGGTTTTCCCAATAGCGTAAGCTATTACGCAGTACTCGTTCCCTCTCTAGAGAGAACCGAGGTTACGTTAGTAACCGAGTACGTTTTTAAAAGTTTTAAAATGAAACATTATCTTAAATGTAAACTACAAAATGTGACACTGAGAAAACTGTGAAATCATGCGCATGCGTATTACGTATTCAGTATTTCTTTACAAATTGACTTGAAAGTGCTGGATCTGAAGATAAACTACTTACTGTGATTGTATTTTATATGACTGTGTAGATTAGATATTTGAGTGAAACTCTTCCCACATGGAGTGCAGTGATACGGTTTCTCTCCAGTGTGGATCCTCTCGTGTGTTTTCACATGTTCAGACCGACGGAATCTCTTGTCGCAGTGTGAACACTTGTAAGGTTTCTCTCCAGTGTGAGTCCTCCAGTGCAGTTTCAAACTTATACCGGTAATAAAACTCTTCCCACACTCAAAGCACTTATGATCTCTTACACCAGTATGTATTTTCTGATGAAATTTTAAATTCTGCAGACGTGAAAATCTTTTTCCACAAAAAGAACATGAATGTGGTTTCTCCTGTGAATGAACTAACATGTGGGTCGATAGGCCTGTAGCCCTCGAAAACATTCTGCCACATTGATCACATTCGTATGGTTTCTCTCCAGTGTGGATGTTCATGTGTTCCTGAAGGTTTGATGATTCTGTGAAACTCTTCCCACACTGATCACATATGAACGGTTTCTCTCCAGTGTGGACTCTCGTGTGAACCTCGAGACTTCGTTTGTATTTAAAACTCTTTCCACACAAAGAACATAAATATGGTTTCTCCTGTGAATGAACTCTGAGGTGGCTCTTTAGGGATGAAGCACATACAAATGTTTTCCAACATTGATCACATTCATGCACTTTCTCAATAGTATGGATGATCATGTGTTCCTGAAGGTCTTCTTGACGTGTGAAACAACTCAGACACTTATGGCAGATGAAATATTTCTTGTCTCTTTTCAGTGAAGAAATACTTTCAGTCTGTGAGGGAGTTTTTTCTTCAGTTTTGACATGATGTTTCTCCTCTCCAATCTCCTCTTTTTCCTCCATCGGGCCTGAATGAAAATAAATATAATTTTAATGCATTTTTATTAATTGATTTCCACAAATGAGGTATATTGAAGGCTGATGGGAATATTCTATCATTTATTGTGCACTGATGTGAGCATTAGGAAAAGAATAATTCAGTTAAAAACGTGGGAAGCGGCAGCGCGTTTCATTCATATGTTCACATTATTGTGCATATTTGCACTGTAAACTTTGGGCATTATAGTTATTCTTAAGTAATTGTGGGTCTCTGCGGCAAAAAAAAAACGTTTGAGTTCAGACCGTCAGAATATACCCTTAAATATTATAAATCATCTATTATAAAAGATTATAGTATTACATATCACATCTGACACAAACATACAAACTACAACAATATGACACCCATTTTTAGAGTTTGGTTTTTCTGATTCCTGTCATTAACCGTACATAACCGATTATGTTCATCATTAATTTATTGTTATCACGTAAAAAACCAAGACAGCGATAAATGTTTATATCCCCATGAAATTTCCTCACAGATCAAAACTTAAAAGTTTGAGATTATACATTCAATAACACTACATTATCACTCTCAAAATAAAACATATGACAAAATCGTCCATATTTGAATGATTTCAACATTTTACTCAGATGTTCGTATGGTAAATCAGTAAACTACATCAGTCTACAGACGCCAGAAAAGACGCACATTTGGCGCTTTATCCGATGAAAACAATTCAGAAATAACCCTGTAGATGTTGCTGAAACAAACGGTGTAAAGTGTATTTTATGGGTGTGTAAATACGCGAAATATCTGACCTGCACAACTCACCTCAGAAGACACAACAAACGCGCTGAACGAGGAAGGAAACTACTGATGACGTCAGCGCGGTGATGCGGAGATAAACGCGCCAAATCTTACAAAAGAACAATTCATACAAAAATAACATTAATAACATACACTAAAATAACTCTAAAAGTTAAAGTAAACAATAATTCAATCTCAGTCATGTGTAGGGCTAAAAGGGATTTATTAGACAGATAAAGAATTTATTTAACCCTCAAGGGGTCTTGCGGACAAATGTGGTGATGTGGGAAAAATTATAAAAAAAAGATAGTTTTCTTTATCTGAGAGGTCCACGTTTTGGCTACTTTTCACAAGTTTGACACCTGAACAAACACACATTTAAAAAAAAACTTGATTAAAAAATGTTAAGTGGTTGAAAAAACGCAATTGGTCTTTCATGGACAAAAGTGGACACAATTTAATGGGAAATACAACATTCAGAGCAATTTATTTTTATATGTCTAATAAAAATCAATAAATCAACTCAATGCACATAAATGAAGGGGTGAGCCTATACAACTTTCTCAATGTGGCAAACACTCAGAAAACACTCAATGTGGCAAACACTCACTTAGATACAGAAATCGGATGTTTTTTGTAAGAAATAAATGATTACTCTGTCTCCTACTGTCTTTTCCTTATAGCATGGTCATATTTACTTTGTATAGTCTCACCCAACACAAATGGTTTTTAAAACTACAATTTTAACTTGTGATAAAATGTAAAACTTAAGAGGTTAAATTAGTCACAACAATGATTTATACTATAGCTTATATGCATGCCTTGAGTATTGTTTTTAGGCTGTTGATTTTGCTATTTTTACAACATCATATGTCACCATAAGCCCTATTTGGACGGTAATTGTTTCTCATGGGGTCGTTGATTTTATTGCCGTCCGAAACCAGAATGTCAATGTCAATCCCCGGCCGAATTGCCAACTGTTTTTTGACAAACAAAGGTCGTTGTGAGAGGCCGTGTGCGTCTGCGGCTGATTATGGATTGCTCGTCAACTAAGGGACGCGATTTGTCCCGTATTTTACATAAGGCCCACACATAGTTGGATAAAAACATAGGCTTTACTATACTAATAGCTAATAGTCTATAAATAAATCAATTTCACAATAATGTTACATTATGATTAGAATCAAATTAATTTTGTCCATTTTCTAAGCTTAGAAAATTCACATTTATACGGGCTGAATTTTATAGGCCTAAAATAAATATTGTTTAGTAATTATGTGAATTACACTGCGCAAACTACTACCCACCGAATGAAGAAGGGTTGGCTCTCAGTCTCCACAGAACAAAATATTCATTTTATTTTATTTTTAGTGTTCGCATTTATGAGGAAAAAACAATGTTACGGACGTGACAGTTCTCCGTTACAGATGCGACGCGCTCTGAAAGCGGCACTGAAAGATGCTTTAATACTTGCAGAGACATCAAACAGAAAGCACAAAACCTTTCTTTAAAGTGAATTTCGTTTTGTATTAATTGTATCTTAATTTTAATCAATGTTTCATCAATTGCCTGGATAATGATTTAATAAATAAGAAGTAAATATAGCAGACGATAGATAATCACGAAACGGAGCCGCCGGCGCGTGAACTGGAGCTCGTCTCATAAATGAACAGAAACTCAGCGTATAAGGTAGCCTACTTGCCTCACATGTCTACTTTTAAACAGAACAATTCAAAATGAAAGAAAACAGACTACAGACTGCTCTCTGCTTAAGTAATTCGTATGAAATGTGCATTTCTCTCTGGCGCGTTCACTTCTGCGAAGATCGCGAGTCAGCATAGTGAGTCACCTCAGAAATCCTTGTGATATATTCAGTTTGCGCTGGTCTGACTCAAATAAAATAGTTTAAAATTACTTTCTGTCTAAGTCAGTTTTGTGTTTGTATAGACCATAACACATAAAAGGGCATTAATGGGAACATTAAAGAATGTTTTTTTTTAAAGTAACTAAAAAGTTACTTTTAAAAGTAACGCATTACTTTTTGGTGTAAGTAATCAACAAAGTTATTGAGTTACTTTTTAAATGAAGTAACTAGTAACTGTAACTAGTTACTATTTCTAGGTAACTAGCACAACAATGCTTGTTAGCAACCACATTTTTCAAGACATGTAACAGCTTAAAAAAATCACGAGTGATGTATTTTATGTCATAGTATAAAATGTGAAAGTGTCTTCAGCTTGTGTTCACCACATATCTTACTTCAGCCATTTAACCAAAAACCCATTGACGTTGGGACGGAAGTTGTAAAATGCTAACTTTGGCCATACCTCCACCACTCTATAGAGTATTAGCATTAGCACATGTTGTACGCACGCACATGCTTAACTATGTTACAATATTGCGTTACTCCCTTAAAAGTAACTAATCGTCTTACTTACTTACTTACTTAACTGAATCATCGAAGGTTAGAAGCAAGTACATTGGTCAATAAAGTGAGATTAAATGCATACAAATGTATGTTTTATTTAATTTGTTTAGTTATTGGAGGTTTGCATAGTATTCTGATTCTGCATTTCACTGATTTTATTCATTTTTATGAAATATCGAATCTTTTTTTGTGTGCAAGTGAGATGAGAAAATGCACACACATTTAGTCTAGAACTACAATAAATTTCATGTTACACACAAATGGCGACAAACCCGATGAAAACAACTCACAAATGACTGCGTAAAAATTGTTTAACGAGTATTTTATAATTACTTAATATCGTTAACTGCTCACCTCAGAAGTGTCCTGTGTCCGAAATCGCATACTCTCGAGTAGGTATTTATTCTGAATAAGTAATTACTTCACGACCGCTAAAAATATGTTCTACATAGTCTGAATGCTAAGTGATTTCGGACGAAACATCCTGATATTACTTTAGATACTTTCAGTGTACTTTGCCTAATTTTCTCTTATCTTGAGGAAGTTAAAAAGTGGCTCATCATACCCCCCTCTCCCATATTTAACAATTGCGCTAAATATTGTGAACCTCAGAAGACTCAACACAATTGATGACGTCATCACCGCAATGCCAAGTCAAAAAAGCACCAAATTTAGTTCACAATGGCAAAACATCTATAAACCAACTGATCAAATAAAACAAGGATAATCCATTGCTTTTAGATGGAACTAAAACTATGCATTTATTTATTCCTTATGCAAAAAGAATCAACAGACAATAAAAGTTTAATACTTGGTTGAAGCAACAAAAAAAAAAAACAAAAAAAAAAAATGGAAACGAATAAGACAGGTCCGTCTCTTTATTGACTAACAAGATAAAGCATTTCAAGAGAATAAAACTGAAGAAGGCCAGTTTCAAATCTTACATCATTACGTTTTCTAAACACATCATAAGTGGAAGAATAATTAGTTGATTTGAAAATAAAGAAAAAATAAATCAGCCTCTTCTTCAGCTTCTTGAACAAGAGTTTGAACCTGTAAAAATCTTCTACTTTCCCTCATAAAAGTGTAAACAGACTACATGTGATACATATGCATTATATTGGACATAAAATTAAACTCGTAACAGACAATAATGATATGATTTATATCATGAAGCAAAACGATAAGCAAGAATAAAACATTGAAGCTGCTTTCAGACTGTCAATCCAAATCCAATTTTTGTGGATGTTGTTATAGGAAACATCTCTCCAGAAACAAGGTTGTGTGAAAACCTCTCTTAAAGATGAACGTTATTCACTGTGACAAAGTTAGATGATGTTTCTTTGTCCTGTTGCGGCTGGTTAGGACAGATTTAGAGGCTGTTAACACGACACAGTTTCAACTAAAAAAGAAAAGTGTTTTTGCTGTTTTGGCCTGAAAGATTTACTGAAAACGGGTTTCAAAGTGTTTGAAAATAATATCATTGTCTCCGTGTAAACTACAAAAACATGAATTTGTGAAAATGGTGATTTCATGTGTATAACGCGTTTAATCTATAGGCGCGTAGTGTTTCTCTAAAAAGTGACATCGCCAACTACTGGCCTGGCAGCAGAATACAGCGTTTTTAGTCGCTTTCAGAGTGAACTGGGATCATTTTGACCACATTGTCATCTGAATGAACTAAAACTAAATTTAAACAAAATTTTTTTTACTTCTGATTTTAGTACATTGTTGTCTTGTAAATGTTTGTTTCCTCATATTGAAGATTATTGTTCTGCTGTGTTATTGTCACGTTTGATGAGGATGCATTTTCACACTGGATCTGAAGATGATCTACTTGCTGTGATTGTATTTTATATGACTGCGTAGAGAAGATAATTGAGTGAAACTCTTCCCACATGGAGTGCAGTGATGCGGTTTCTCTCCAGTGTGGATCCTCTGGTGTGTTTTCAGTGATTCTGACCAATTGAATCTCTTATCGCAGTGTGAACACTTGTAAGGTTTCTCTCCAGTGTGGATCCTCTCGTGTGATTTCAAGGTTCCTGACCGATTGAATCTCTTGTCGCAGTGTGAACACTTGTAAGGTTTCTCTTCAGTGTGAATCCTCTGGTGCCGTTTCAAACATGAATTTGTAATAAAACTCTTCCCACACACAAAGCACACATGAACTTTTACACCGGTATGTGTTTTCTGATGAACTTTTAATTTCTGCAGAAGTGAAAAACTCTTTCCACACACAGAACATGAATGTGGTTTCTCCTGTGAATGAACTGTGAGGTGATTCTTCAGGTTTGAAGCCCTCAAAAATGTTTTTCCACATTGATCACATTCATGCAGTTTCTCTCTAGTGTGGATGTTCATGTGTTGCTTAAATTCAACCTGTTGTCTGAAACTCTTCCCACACTGATCACATAAGAACGGTTTCTCTCCAGTGTGGATCCTCATGTGAACCAAAAAAGTCTGTGTGTGTTTGAAACTCTTCCCACACTGACGGCAGGTGAAATATTTCTTACCTCTTCTTTTCAGTAAACAAATGCTTTCCGCTTGTGTGTGAGTTTTTTCTCCAGTTTTGACATGATGATGTTTCTCCTCCTCTTCACTCTCCTCATTCTTCAGCATCAGGCCTGAAATGAAAAGTAAAAAAGTTGCATTTTAAATAAATCATAAATCAGAGAGAAATGTAAAGTGAAAGTAGAGAACAGCTACACAAATAATTTTGACAACAGGATCGTTTTTAGAACATTTGTCATCTGTGCGCAGAAAAACCTTTACATTTTAGTACATCATTGTCGTAAACGTAACCTCATATTGAAGAGATTTTATTGCTCGACAGTATTATTGTATCAAGTTAAGTGAGGATGCGTCTTCACACCTGAAAGTGCTGGATCTGAAGATGATCTACTTACAGTGATTGTTTTTCGTATGCCTGTGTAAAGCAGTTAATTGAGTGAAACTCTTCCCACATGCAGTGCAGTGATACGGTTTCTCTCCAGTGTGGATCCTCTCGTGTGTTTTCAGGGATCCTGAATCTTTGAATCTCTTGTCGCAGTGTGAACACTTGTAAGGTTTCTCTCCAGTGTGAGTCCTCTGGTGCCGTTTCAAACATGAAGTTGTAACAAATCTCTTCCCACATTCAGAGCACACATTAACTTTTTCACCAGTATGTCTTTTCTGATGAACTTTTAAATTCGGCAGACGTGAAAAACTCTTTCCACACAAAGAACATGAATGTGGTTTCTCCTGTGAATGAACTGTGAGGTGATTCTTCAGGGCTGAAGCACTCACAAATGTTTTGCCACATTGATCACATTCGTGCAGTTTCTCTCCAGTGTGAATCCTCATGTGAACCAATAAAGTCTTTGTGTGTTTGAAACTCTTCCCACACTGACTGCAAGTGAAACATCTATTGTCTTTTCTTTTTAGGAAAGAAATGCTTTCAGTCTGAGAGGGAGTTTTTTCTCCAGTTCTGACATGATGATGTTTCTCCTCCTCTTCACTCTCCTCATTCTTCACCATTACATCTGAAACAAAAGTAAAATGTAGGGCTGTCAAGCAGTTCATTTTTTTAAAATAATTAATCGCAAATAAAATTTGGCTGAGAAATTACGTCCAAAAGATCATTTAAAGTCAATATTGTGTTAAATTAGAAAAGCATCAAATACACATTACAAAAAGTAACTTTAAAAACGATTTTTTTTTTGATTCAACAATTTTTTACACAAACGTTCAAACTTCAAGGGTGAGTAAATTATGACTGAATTGTGTGAACTACCGTATTGTTCCGAATATAAGACGACCCTGATTATAAGACAACCTAGTTCATCCCGATCTCACAAACGACAAACCTCTGTTATTATCAATAAAGCTGACTGCACAGTGCACAATGAATCTTTCATAATGTCTACACTGTTTGTTATAAACAGAGGATTTGTCAACATGCTTAATTCAGCACTGAACAAAAACTCAGTTGGTATAACACTTCATCTAGTATTCACGCCCAGACTAATTTACACAAGATTTATATTAGGGAGGGAACCACCGGCTACGGTCTGTGCTAGTCTAAATACTCAGTAAGACAAGAAATGGATGCAAAAGTGCGTATAATTCGCGAAAGAATGAGGAAAAGAATACATACAACCAGCATGATAGGAAAAACTCATAAAACCGAAACATTTCCAAATAGTCAAACATCAACAACACTATTTATAGAAGCTGTGCAAAAGTTCTTATCTGGATAGACATAAATGACGAAGTCCTTTCTGCTTTACTCAAGTGCACGAAAGTCTTGTAACGAAGTGGCCTGAATCAGGCCGATATAATCCATCATAAATCACGCGCGTAACCAGACTTTTCTCCTTGTACATAGACCCAGAGGACAACAAGGAGGGTAGAAGTAAGGGCTTTTTGATGAATAATCCTCCAGGTTATTACCAGGAAGGCCTAAAGAGTCCTTATTAGGGTTGGGTATCGGTTGGGTTTTATCTGATACCAGTACCTACTCGGTATTTTTTAAACGGTGCCTGAAACGGTACTTAAGAAAACGAAACCGCTCACACTTTGTCAAAAAATAATACCCTTTTATTTACATGGCCAAACTGGACACAATATGAACTTAAATCTTTACACAATATAAATACAAGTAACATATGGTAATAATAAATAAACCAATATAAAATAAAAATTCACATTTACATAATATCAAATAAAACAATATTGTATCAAACAATGTAATAACACTGGAGATTAATAGAGATTACAACCAGGGTAATCTAATATCGACATCGCTACAGGTTCCCATGTTTTGTCTGCTTGAACAAGTCATGTAAGTTATCTGGTCATTGTACTAGTTACGCAGCGCTTAGCTTGGCGAGTTTGGTATTTCGTTCCCACTGCGTCTTAGCTATGCAGCTTTGAGTAAACCTATGAAAGAGAACGTCTCTGGTTGGTGTAACCCATGTTCTCTGAATAGGGAACGAGACGCTGCGTTCACTGCCAAACTCCTCGCGCTGCCGACAAGCTTTCTTTTTCGGCAGAGAAATCTGAGTAGCAGATGATGCGCGCGCTAATATAAAATGACGACGCAAGAGCGTCAAGGCGGCGCCCGCGCATCACCTAGAGGGCGTTCTGACGCGTAATTTTACACGTGAAATGCAGCCAAACCTTGGAGCGTTTTGTCTTCGGCATCTTCATTAATCCCCTCGCTGTCAGCAGACGTTCCGGGAGTCTCCCGCATATTGTAACGGCTCCCTGATGCCCGCAAATTAGGTAAAATCTCCCGGAATCTAGAGCGAGCGAGCAAGAGCGCGCATGCGAGACAGAACAGACTGTGCTCCAAACCGTATAGTGCGCGCACCAGGGAGAGAGCGAGAGACCTTGCGTGTGTGCGCCTCATGACACAGAGACTCAGACACCGATATCAGGCACCAAAATTTTCGTTCTTATTCGGTCTGGTTACTACCGTTTACGTCGGAACCGGTTCCCTATTGGCACCGCGTTTCGGTACCCAACCCTAGTCCTTATCGACTGATCAGAAAATCCCATAGATTCCCAGTCTGGACTCTAAGAGTGGCACGCAGACACCATCCAGCCCCAAACTAGTCTCAGCCTCAGACGTTACGCCCGCGGGTCTGATGCATACGGTACACTTAACTGGAAACACTTCAGGAATGTCGAAGCCGTCATCTGATTGGTTGAGTTTTATCGGATTTCCGGGGGGGGGGGGGGGGGGGGGGCGCGAGTGTCGCGTTTATTTTCGGCCCGCCGGGAAACAAAGCGCAGACGTGTGATTGCGGAAGAAAAACTGCTGTGTTTACATGAGCGACAATGAGCATTTATCAAGATCAGCTAAACGTAGGACTCTCAAAAGTATGCGAGGTTCACGGGAAAGCATTTTCTGTGACGACTTAAACATAAGGACAGTTTGACTACCAACATCCATATGATGAACAGATTGAATTTATTCTTTTATTCACATAAACATTCATCAACTCACACATCAGCTGTGGTAAACGAAAGCTCAAGCATTTTTTCTTGCTGTGCGAGATCCAATGAGGTTCATTCTCGTGTTACGCATCATGATGTTTGTTCATGCGCGTCAAGCAGGTTCGGTTGAGCTTATGTTCGCTAATTAGTGTTTATATGTGAATAAATTCAATCTGTTTATGATATAAATCAATCAAGTCTCTACATATAATTTGGACTAAACCACTCAATTCATCTGGATTAGTTTTACGATCTCTTTATGAACTTTTTTAAGCGTCAGAGTGTCAGTTGCGCAACTGTCTAAGGAGGGACAGAAAGCTCTCAGATTTTAACAAAAATATCTTAATTTGTGTTCCGAAGATGAACGAAAGTCTTACGGGGTTTGGAACGACATGAGGGAGAGTAATTACTGACAGAATTAAAATTTTTGGGTGAACTATCCCTTTAAAAGCGAATGAAAGGACGAAAGTTTTATAATCCATGGCGAAAATGGGAAGAGGTCTTTCACAAAGACGTGATTTAAGATTTGGGAAAAGAAATGCAGTGGAATAACTAATGGAGTATTGTTAAACTCCAAATGTTTCCACGGCTGCAATGTAACATTTTATTGCTAACCTATTATTTAGCTTGTGAACGAAGCTTTGTGCTTCACCCATGTGGTGATCATGTAAAACAGCATTCATATACAAACTTCTGCTTTTATAGAGTTGGTCACGCTTGCTGATGTTCAATTAATCAACAGCATTTGATTAGCAGGGCCTAACTGATACTTACCCTCTTAATTCCTATGGAAGCAATACTTAGTTTGTCATCCATGGCTTCTTCATGTTGGCCTAGTTTTTGTTAAATAAATAATGGCAGTGTGATATGTCATGTGTTGTTGTTAATCTGAAGTTGTACTTAATTTGACCTAATGATTTTTATTATGTCCAGGTACGTAAAACCATAGAATTCAAATGGGTGTACTTTCTTTTTCACACGGCTGTAGAAAGTGACTATATTATTAATAAAAAAAAATGTTCTTACTAAAAACACTAAATCTGGTGAACTGCTTTATAACCTTAATGTTCTTCAGCCTCAGTAATGAAGAATCAGGAATAAACACCAACCTCTTTGTTCGTCCATTCTGCAGTGTTCTGGATCTCTCATGTTCTCACTGTCCTTCAATAAACTCTGTGTTTGCAGATTTCAGCTCTTCCTGATGGTTTGATGCTCGTCTTCACTTGTAGCTGATGGGAATATTCCAGCATTTATTGGTGAATTGCAGTGGGAGGAGCTTCACTGAAGGAGGAGGAGCTTCACTGAGGGAGGAGGAGCTTCACTGAAGGAGGAGGAGCTTCACTGGAGGAGGAGCTTCACTGAAGGAGGAGGAGCTTCACTGAGGGAGGAGGAGCTTCACTGAAGGAGGAGGAGCTTGACTGGAGGAGGAGGAGCTTCACTGAGGGAGGAGGGGCTTCACTGGAGGAGGAGCTTCACTGAGGGAGGAGGGGCTTCACTGGAGGAGGGGCTTCACTGAGGGAGGAGAAGGAGCTTCACTGAAAGAGGAGGAGCTTCACTGAGGGAGGAGGAGCTTCACTGAGGGAGGAGGGGCTTCACTGAAGGAGGAGGAGCTTCACTGAAGGAGGAGGAGCTTCACTGAGGGAGGAGGAGGTTCACTGAAGGAGGAGGAGCTTGACTGGAGGAGGAGGAGCTTCACTGAGGGAGGAGGGGCTTCACTGGAGGAGGAACTTCACTGAGGGAGGAGGGGCTTCACTGAGGGAGGAGGAGCTTCACTGAGGGAGGAGGGGCTTCACTGAAGGAGGAGGAGCTTCACTGAGGGAGGAGGAGCTTCACTGAAGGAGGAGGAGCTTCACTGAAGGAGGAGGAGCAGATCTGGCAAAATCAAGAATAAATCATTCACTGAGTTTGTTTTTATTCTAATTCACACATTTTAAGTATTTAATGTTGATCTATAGTAAAATAACTTTTACGTAAATTAATTGCATCGTGTTTTATACTTATTCACATTTTTATTTCTAAGAATTCATCCACATACTTTATTCCTACATCTATCTTACCTCTCATTAACATATTGTCAAATTTATAGAAAACATGGAGAGTACAACAATCAACAGATCTAAACACTGTAAAAATAAAAATAAAAGACAAAATAAACCTATAAAATGAAATATACAAATTTGCAAGAAACAAATAACCCACCAGTTGAATTTGACTTAACTACTTGTTTTAAAAAAAAAATATGGAACATGGTTTTTCACAGATTAATGAAATGCTCTTATAAAACATTTCTAGTGGTTTGCTCAAGTCTGTTGACACCAATAAAATGAGCTTAATGTGGCAATTTACAGAGGCTTTCATCTGCTCTGATAATAGTGATAATCCATAGACTATGGAGTCGTAATATGCTGAAAGCCTATAACGTTAACAGTGCTCTAATATTCCTATTATTTCTCAAACGATACAGATAAAATAACAATAATTTAAAGTCACACACTAATGACACGTCGTTATCAACCATTGTAATTTGGCTATATTAATCTAAATATAGTTCGATTGCCTAATAACTGCATTCATAACAACAAAGTATAGTTCACTAACATCTTACTGACTTGTGATGAGAAACTATTGGCAAATCATAAATTCTTCCTCTTTAAAAAAATAATCGTTTTAGTTAGCAGACATGCAAAAAGCGCCGAACCCAAAGAAAACATTTTAGAAATGACCATTTAAATGTTGCTTTAACTGTCTTAACACGACATATCGTGATTTGTTTACCTCAGAAGACTCCCGAGTCCACAGTCGCTGAACCGGGAGCGCGCGATGGTGGTGACGTCATCACCGCGAGACGAGATTAATTATGCTTCCACAACACAAACAAACAAGGTACACAATCAAATCCCTGAATATAACAGCAATTGTTCAGCCTTTTGTTGAGCATAGCTAGTAACTAAACATAAAAATCACAATAAATAAAATAAAAATAAAATGAATAAATAGATCAAAAGGGGCTTTTTAAATTAATTTATATGTAGGCCTATCCAAAAGAGAAATCAATTTAAGGGCTTTCTGGTTTTTAACTAATTTTAAAGATTTGCACAAGAGTTTAACCTCATTCATCTACTGATTAAAGTCGGGTTTAGTTTTAAATCATCTGCACTTATGAATGAAAAACTTTCTAAGACATGAGAAAAAAAAACATTAATAACAAAATCAAACTCTTTGTTTTCCAGACAAATACCAAACCTAATGAACTTCACAGTGAAGGGTGGGAATTAATTCCTCGAAATGTACAAATTTCCTGCAAAACTTTATATATTATTCCAAACTGGAGAGTTGTGGGGCGTAAAGTTATATGTGATCAATAGTTTCCAGTAGAGCAGCACTTGCTGATGGAAGACTGAAAGTTTCACTGGTAACGAGTTACTCAAAGTCACAACATAATTAAAAGTTGATTCCCCCCAGTTTGTTAAAGATTGCACTGGGGGCAATAAAACAAAAAGAGTGGCTATTATGAATGAAGGATTTTACAAGATCAATAATAGATTATAAAAAATAAGCCAAGTACGGTTTATAACTGCAAAATAACTATAAAACAACCTATCAAAAATAAGAGTAAAACAGTTACTGATGCAGACAGACGTCTCATTCCCTCTGTCATATGAGGTGAAATATATTAGGGATTTATAGAGAAATTGAAACGATGGAAATCCCCAAACACAAAGATAATATTTCATGGGTTTAAGATGTGATGGAAATGATTAAATTATTTATTCTTGATGCAAGAAATGAAAAGAAATTAGACACATTTCTCTCTTTATAGAGGTTATGCATTGACGTCAGTTTCCCGCGGGAACACACTCCCTCAGCCGGACTGAGTGGCAGAAGAGCTTCTGGATTTAATAAAGGAAACTGATAATTCTTTGTTTTACTCTCGTTTTCACAGTTTAAACTAAAGGTTGGACTCGATATAGTGTTTCTTACAACTTCCCAAAGGTCCAGTGATCATGGGTATTGAAATGCAGCAGGAATCGTGTTTCCTGACATTTATGTGAGCCTGATTTCGACGCCAGGGAAATAAAGCAAATTTGCCTGTGAACGCTTTATATAAATACAATATATGTAGGTTTAAATCATTCACTTATATCAATGTTATAGCGTCATATCGTCCAGCCTTAACATTTGTATAGTTTTTTGTCAGTGTTTTTTTTTAAAACCATCCAATTATGCAGAATATACGATGGTAAATATTTAATTTATGAGTTGTCAATACAATATATAACAATACAATATATAGGGTATAATTTTACCGCTAAATTCAGCATATTGACACAATATAACAACTGCTAATCTTTCTCTGCCTGGATCCAGTTGTTTCTGTGAATCGCAGGATCCATTTGCGTCTCTGTTCTGTAGCTTTCGGCAGTCTGTAAAAATACACCTCAGATTTCTTGTCAAATTTAGTTGTACAGTCAATCTCGAAGCTCTTTCCCGTTTTAGATGCGTTTAGTGTTTTTTCCCCGGCATTCAAGCTGAAAACAAATGCTGCCGCTCAGCGTTTTCTATCGACTAACAAGATAGCTAAGCATCTCAAGAGAATAAAAGTGAAGGCCAGTTGCAAACCTACATGACAATATATCTTACTTCGGCATTTTCTAACTACACGAATAACTAGTTGTTTTAAAAAGTTAAAGGGGTGGTATAATGCCCTTTTCACAAGATGTAAAATAAATCTCTGATGTCGTGTATGTGAAGTTTTAGCTCAAAATACCCCACAGATATTTTTATGTAAAATTTGTCACTTTTTGAGGGCAAGCAAAAAAAGCCGTTTTTGTGTCTGTCCCTTTAAATGCAAATGAACTACTGCTCCCGGCGTAGAGGGCGGAGCTTCAAAAGCTCATTCTCAGCAGCTTCGATTACCACAGACACATACTGAAAATTTCACTAACTTTTAGCCTTTTATGTTCAAATATGGAGAGACTCAAGAAGAAGTGACAACACGTACAATACAATACAATACAATACAATTTTATTTGTATAGCAAATTTAAAAACTGATGTTGACCAAAGTGCTTAACAAAGCAATAAAAAAGGTAGACAATACATGCACAAAACCAACAAATACACATCAAAGAGGAAAAACGGACACATCAAGGTATTAAAAGCTAGTGAAAAGAGGTGCGTTTTCAGTCTCAGTTCTCCTCTGGCCAACGAAAGAACAGTGTATGATTATGATTCAGGCAACATTACAGGTCAAAAGTCAAATATTCACAGAACATTCACAATATTAATCCAGTTAAACTTTGCAGATGCTCAAACAGCAACATTACACACTAACTAAAGTTAGAAAAGTGAAATCATAATCAACCACCCCTTTAAAAATAATCATAAAAGTAACTTCATAAAAGTGTGAACAAACAACAAGTGGTACATATGCAGTGTATGAAAATTTAACACAAAAATTAAACTCATAATAAAGCATAATGATATAATTTAATTTGTAAAGTTTTTATTGAGCGTATATAACTCTTATACAGTTTTCAATCAACAATAACATAGAAGCTCAAATATTTTTGTATTATTATACATATAAACCAAAATAAAAATAAAATAATGATATAATTTATATCATGAAGCAAATTAAATATAGGAATAAACCATTTATATATTGTCCATCTTTGAGTTGATCTGAATCACCACTGAATCCACTGGTCTTGAAGATGAACTTTATTCACGGTGACGAAGTTAGATGGTGTTTCTTTGTCCTGTCGCTCGCTACGGCTGCCCAGCTGAAAAAAACAAACAGCAGAAACCATCACAGAAGTTCTAATGGTTTCCACTAAAAATTAAAGACACACGTCACGATTCAATACAAATTGCGATACTAAACTCACGATACGATACTATCATGATATTTTAAGTTTTTAATTATTACTTTATTATTATTATTTTATTATCAGGACACACAAATATTCCCCCATTGCATTATTATACATTATATTCAACATTATATTTGATAGTTTAAAGTGCAGTCTGTAAGAACGACTAGTGGTGGAAATAGGTACTGCAGTCCAATTCAACATATCAGAGATCGTCGTTTCCCCGCCTCCACAGACTCGACGCTCACACGGGTCGCCAGTTTGAGACACGCTACAGAAACAAGTGCAATGGACAATGAAAATTGCCAACATGCAGTATCACAGACCAAAACAAAAAACACACATTTCAGCCTGGAAACGCACATTTCAAAGTAAAATAACTGGCGTTATATAAAAGTTTTTTTCCAGAGGAACGAGTATGTGAACTTAGCATGTTTCCTCAATATATGCAAACATTGTTTTTAAAAAAAAAAAAATTTACTAGAGTGAAAAAGTTTCATACAGCACGTTTAATGTAGTAATGTCACAGAAACTTTCCTTTTTTTCCTCACGCAGGACTCGCGCTTTAGAAACAGGCATTCGTTAGATCTGACGAGCCGCACGTGCACATACTTAGTTAATGTTAACTAATGTAATTAACTAATGAACCTTATTGTAAAGTGTTACAGAATAAACCATCTAAAATGCTTTGAGAGACGCGGTGTAGGAAATGACGGAGTGAGTCGCGAGTTTATGCCCTGCTCCCAACCTCTACGTTTAAAACTTTTCTTACAGTCCAACAAAAGTGTTAAAAACGATCCCCAACATTCAAGTATATTTGACAGTGCATCGCTGCTTGAGAGAATGACCAGTAGATCGAAAAAAGGGGACCAGAAAGGAGATAACGACCCTCCGAACACCGTGCTACCCGCGCTAGCAGATATGCTAGCCAAACACGAGGTCTCTCTTATGACTAAGATCCAGGTGGAATTCAACACCGCGTTCTCCAAACTCGAGGAGCGGGTTGATAAATTCCAGAATACCTTACTCGACCACCAACAGCGTCTCTCTTCTTTGGAGACATTTGCAGATTCCTCGAGTCAAGACATGAAGGCCATGGAAGCAGAGCTGGCCGCAATATCTGAAGCGAATGCTAAGCTACAGACTAAGCTTGTTGACCTGGAAGGCCGCTCTAGAAGAAACAACATAAGGATAGTGGGCCTTCCAGAGAACACTGAAGGCGCTCATCCTACGGCTTTTTTCTCTCAAGTCTTGGTGGAGGTCTTCGGCGATCAAATATTGAACTCTACCCCTGAACTTGACCGAGCCCACCGCTCCCTAGCCCCAAAGCCGGGGCCTGGCGGCAAAGCCCGGCCCGTTATCATTCGCTTCCTTAAGTTTCAGGAAGCTAGTTGCGTGAAGCTAGACGTCTACGGGGCAAACTAAGCTACAGGGGCTCTCAGATCCACATCTTCGAGGATTACTCGCCTGAAGTGGCAGAACAACGCACTGAATACCGGACCGTGATGAAGCAACTATACGACCTGGGCCTTAAACCGACTCTCCTTTTCCCTGCCAGGCTGTTCATCAGGCCCCAAACCGGGCCACGACGCCACCTCCCATCCCCGAAAGCTGCTCAGGACTTCATCGCTTCTCAACGTCAAAGCAGCTCGGGACCCACGGAGGAGGGGTGACGTACCTCGCTAAGCTTTATGACGACAGAGCTAGACCTGCACGACTGGTGGTTCACTGCCAGCTTTACTCACTTTCCAAGGGCTATTCTAAATTGAGGCCCCCCGGCTGTGGTCCACTGTTAACTACTGGATGGCTAGGACACGACAACCCCCTTGCTTTATTGTTTGCTGAGCTGGTAAGAGACACACCGCTGTGCAATGGACACTGAAAATATTGTTTGTTATTGGGGCTTTCCAGGCAGGCCAGAGGTTTATGTATGTTCGTGTGTGGGTGTGGTTGTCATCTGGTGTGTGTGTGTGTTTTTTTTTTTTTTTCGTCGCTGGCAAATTACAAAATACACCCGTCATCTTGGCCAGCGTCTACAGTCCTAACTGGGATGACTGCTCATTTATATCCAAACTGTTCACATCGCTACCAAACATTGATAATCATCATATAATTATAGGCGGGGATTTTAACCTGGTTCAAGACCCCATTCTAGACAGATCGTCAAACAAACCGCACTCTTTAAGCAAATCAGCCAAAACTCTACACGATTTCGCCAAACGACACACGAATGGAGGCACACTTCTCCCACGACCAAGACATTCTCTTTCTTTTCTCATGTGCACCACACCTACACATGCATAGATTTCTTCCTTCTAGACGATAGACTGCTCTCCAGGATAAAATCCAGCGTTTACCACAGTATCGCAATTTCGGACCATGCACCAACTTCCCTTGACTTACACTTGCGTGCTCACTTCAGCCCCTTCAGACAGTGGAGGTTTAACTCTTCTTTACTAGCGGAAGATCCCTACAAGCAATTTATACACTCCCAGATCACTCTTTTTTTGAGCTGAATGACTTGCCAGACACAAACAGAGGTATACTTTGGGAGGCTTCGAAGGCTTATATTCGAGGACAGCATATCTCCTTTGTGTCTAATTCAAAACGAGTCGAAGCGTCACAAATATTAGACCTGTTACAGAAAATTAAGAGCACTGATGACGAATACGCGGTTAACCCGGACCCTACCCTTTACAGAGAGCGTCTTAGACTCCAGACAGACTTTGATCTTATATCTAATAACAAAGCCAGGCTCCGTTTGCTCAAATCTAGACAGCGTTTTTTTGAGTCGGGGATAAAGCAGGGAAACTTCTGGCTCATCAAACTTCTGGCTCATTCAATAACCTCATGGCTTATTCCTGCCATTAGAGCCAACTGAGGCGAGTTGCACACTGATCCTGTCACCATTAATAAAATATTTGCTGAATTTTACACTGACCTATATACCTCTGGCTGCCCCCCCCCCCCCCATTGCGGACGAGACGCCTAAGGATATAATTTCCCCCAAATAGATGCAGAATCAGTGAACGACCTAGGTGCCCTCATAACCACTGCTGGGACTCAGAGAGCCATTAATTCCCTACAGAGCGGTAAATCCCCGGGGCAGGATGGCTTCACTGTAGAGTATTATAAAACTTTCTCTGCTCTTCTCGCGCCAGCCCTAAAAGATATGTACAACGAGGCCTTTCATTAGCGTCGCCTTCCGGATACCCTGTCTAAAGCCAACATCTCCCTAATTCCTAAGAAAGGGAAAGACCCCCTGCTCTGCGGCAGCTACCGACCAATCTCACTTCTCAACGTCGACCTCAAAATTCTCGCAAAGGTTCTTGCACTCCGTCTCCAACGGTTAATGCCCTCCATTATTTCGCTAGATCAGACAGGGTTTATACCGGGGCGACAGTCTTTCCATAACACTAGACTACTCGACATCATTCACTCATCGAATAATGATATCCCGGAAATCGTGGTGTCCCTCGATGCCGAAAAGGCATTCGACAGGGTCGAGTGGGGATATCTCTACAAGGCGATGGATAGGTTCGGTCTGGTTGGGAATTTTATTCTATGGGTCAGATTATTATACTCATCCCATACAGGTTTAAACTAATGACGTGCTATCACCCCCTTTCTCACTTCGGAGAGGCACCAGACAGGGCTGTCCCCTGTCTCCACTCCTATTCACCATAGCGATAGAACCTCTGGCCATTTGGCTCCGTGCAGAGGAAGGCTTCAAGGGCATCACACGATTTGGCGTAACTCATAAAGTTTCACTATACGCGGATGACCTGCTCCTATATATCTCTAACCCTATCACCTCACTCCCAGTCATTTTGAATGATTTGGAACGGTTCGGTACGTACTCGGTATAAACTCTCTGGCTAAGCAGCTCCCGCGCTCGCTATCGGCATTTAAATGGAGTAACGAGGGATTCAGCTACTTGGGGGTTCATATCACAACGGCCGTGTCTGACTTGTTCCGCAAAAATTTCTTACCTCTGGTCGCAAAAACTGTAAGTGATTTCGACCGATGGGTAGTCCTACCATTCTCCCGACAACCCCCTTGCTTTATTGTTTGCTAAGCTGGTAAGACCGCTCCTGGGCTTATAGCTATAAATCGTTAATGCTACCACATACTTTCTGTGCCAATGATAAGTTACCCCTAAGTAAGTTTAGCTTCTCTTCTGATTATCTGTGCGCTGTGGAGATTTTGTTAAGAAAACATTTCCCCACTTTCCAAACCGCCCCCCCTAGCCGCCCCTTGATTCCCTCAACCTGTCCCCTGATTTGGAGGTTTGAATCCCTACATTTTATTTTTAACTTTTCATTGACCTAATTATCTAAGTTTTGTGTGTGTGTGTGTGTGTGTGTGTGTATGTTGGTATGCATGGGTCTGTCCTCGTTTAAGGGCCTGTGTTGGGTTAGTTCGTGGGTGGGTGGGGGGGATCGGGTACAGGTGTCATTTCGGTCCCACTTTGTAATGTTTATTGTCAACTATACATTTGTCACCTGGTGTTAAAATTTTTAAAATTTACTAAAAAAAAGTTGGAAAAAAATAAAATGCTTTGAATAATCATACTACTAAAACTAAATGTAATATGGTGATTTAAACGATGTTTGCGCTTTCACTTTGAGGAGGGCTGTTCTGTGTATCACAGTTTTAATTACAAGAAAGCGTGTCAAAATGACTGTTCCCAAACTTAGTTCATCTAAAAAATTGAATCAAAAAATGTACTCACTCTCATGTTGTTTTTGCCCGTCACGCACGCTTTTGAATATCTGTGTTAACTGGAGTATGAGCGTCATTGTAAATCTTTACATCATATAAAGAGCAGTGTCTTTGGGAGAGGACGCTGGCGCTGATTGTTCGCCGCTTCTCCTGGTTTCGCTCTCCTGGTTTCGCTTTTCTCAAGCTTTTCTCGAGTTTCTTGGAGTTTCTTGGTTCCTGCAATACCTCCGCCTTTAAACGGATATCTGCAAAGAAATATTTTTTCTCCTGTTGCCGTGGATTATGCTTTGGACTATCCTGGTTTTGTGGGTGACTATTATACCTTATTGCCCTCCTGGATTTTGGCTAACCGGGAGTTGCGGTGCCCAATCTGGCACTGTGTTGACGACCGACATCCTAATGGAACAACATAGGATTTCCAGCCGTACTGAAATCCATTCGCAACAGGATCTTCTACCACGCCGAGCCCGATATATCCATAGAGGGTCGGGTCGCCGGTTTGTTATGTCCAAACACGGTGACCACAGCAACATCGCATCTCTCTGGACAGCCTCACGCCACGCCGTACCTGGATTACGTCATCAGAGCGCCGACACTGGAGGAACATTAAACTCCGATTGGTACAACAGAAAACCCAGAGTGGATCACAGCGTCCTACGGCCTTGTAATAAACTGGACCTCAAAACTTCCATAACTATTGCACAATTTAATGTGCAGTCATTGTCAAATAAATCTGGACTTATACACGATCACATTTTGGAGAAAGGAATAGATATTCTCTGCCTAAGTGAGACCTGGCAGCAGCCTGATGTCTATTCCTCTCTTAATGAGGCCTGCCCACCTGGATATTGCTACCTTTCTAAGCCCCGCACAACTGGCCGGGGGGGGGGCTTGCTGTAATACATCGCAGCAATCTGGTGCTATCACCCGTGGCCATTCCCAATATGGACACATTTGAAAGTCTTGTTTTTAATTGTAAACATCCGTTTACAATTGTCTGTGACAATAGCTCTTATTTATCGTCCGCCTAAACCACATTCAACATTCATTTCTGATATACAGTTTTCTTATTTCCCTTTGTACAATATACTCCAACATTTTGGTTATTGGTGACTTTAATGTGCATATGGACTCTCAGATTTGCCGACTGGCATCTGATTTCAGGTATACATTGGATTGTATTAATCTCCATCAGCTTGTTGATGTTCCAACACATACTAAAGGCCATATACTGGATTTAGTGATTACTGACTCTCTTACAGTTACTGGCCTTGAGGTGTATGATGTTGGTGTCTCTGACCATCTGGCAACATTATTCAAAATTCCACTGTCATTTTCTTTTCATAAACCAAAACGTCAGATGATTTTTCGAAATATCAAAAACATCGACTTCATCACTTTTAGTCAAGAGTTACATCTTCTCTCCCCTTCACCAGATTTATCAATGGATGAACTTGTGAATTTTTACAACACCAGCCTTAGCTCCATTCTGGATAGTCATGCCCCAGTTAAAAGCCGGACTGTCACATTCTCTAGGTCCGCACCCTGGTTCACAGGAGAACTTAGAGAGATGAAGCAGTCTGGTCGTGTCCTGGAGCGGATCTATAAAAAATCTGGCTTGATGGTGCATAAATTGGCCTATCGAGAGCATCGTAGGGCCTATGCTAGAGCTCTCTCAAAGGCTAGGTCACAGCATTATTCCACTCTGATTAACAACAATGCAGGTGACTCCAAAAAATTGTTCTCCACAATTAACCACCTTCTTAAACCACAGATTCCATCATTTTACAGCTATACCGACTCAAACTGCAATAAATTTATGAACTTTTTCACTTCCAAAATAGACTGTATCCGTTCAGCTCTCTCTCCTCTCACTTGTCCCACTCCTGACACTCCTACAGTACTGATCACGCAAAAACTGTCAAATTTTTCGCCTACAACGCAGCAGGAGGTCGAGATTATTATCCGTAAATCTAAATCTTCCACTTGCTCTTTTGATCCCCTTCCCACCGCACTGCTCAAACCCCACCATTCTTCCATTAGCCCTCTTATAACTACATTGATACATTTTTCACTGAAAACAGGAAATGTTCCAATAGCTCTAAAAACAGCTATTATTAAACCTCTTCTTAAAAAACCCACCCTAGATCCTGAACCTCTGTCAAATTACAGACCCATCTCTAACCTCTCATTCATCTCAAAAGTGCTAGAAAAAGTGGTTTCCTCCCAGCTTCATACCCATCTCAGTTCCAAAGGTTTGTACGATAAATATCAATCTGGTTTTCGGTCTCAATACAGCACAGAGACAGCCCTCCTCAGAGTGACTAGTGACCTCCTTATGGCCTCTGACTCTGGTTCTACTTCTCTGCTGCGTTTGATACTGTTGATCATCGTATTCTCCTTCACAGACTTCAGCACTATATTGGTCAAATCAAGTCAAGTCATCTTCATTTATATAGCGCTTTTAACAATGGATTGTTTCAAAGCAGCTTTACAGAGATAAACATATAATTTAAGGTAACAGATTGTTTTGGCTTTATAGCGGTTCTTGAATAATGTTACTTCCAGCTAAAGTTAACTTTGATTGATACCCCTCCGTCGAAATGATCAGACTTTAAACGCGAACCTGTGATTAACGCTGACGGCGTTCACATGCTCATTCAGAATTGATTCTATAGTTATGTGCTTTTAAAATATGTGCGCAGGTTTGTAATTCATACAACCCAGCCTAAACAAACTACTTTTCTTGCCTATAAATTTTAATACAGAATTTTGTTTTATTTTATCACTTGGGGGTACGCGAGACGAAATTCACAACGCTTTATCTGTAGAGTGGGAAAGGGATCCTCCATAGGGAGAGGATAGTGGATACTTCAGCACTGCATTTTCATCGGGTCCAGGCAGATCTCCTTCGTCAGATCTGGACACGGCCTGGATCCAGCAGGCTGCGGGAAAACCTCGGGATAAACAAAGACACTAATATTAGCGTAGATGCCATTCTTCTTATGATGTAGCGAGTATATCAAGATTTAAGGGAAGTGTTCCCAGTTCCGGCTGACCTAATCTATGCAGCCTAACATTGAATTTATAGAAGTCTATAATGTATTATGTGTATGCTAGGTCAAAGAGATGTGTTTTTAGTCTAGCTTTGAACTGACAGAGTGTGTCTGCTTCCCGGACAATGGTAGGAAGACTGTTCCAAAGTTTTGGTGCTAAATAGGAAAAGGATCTACCGCATGCATTCGATTTAGATATTCTAGGTATTATCAACTGGCCGTAATTTTGAGATCGCAATAGACGTGAAGGACTATAATGCGTTAAGAGCTCGCTCAAGTACTGCGGAGCTAAACCATTTAGTGCTTTGTAGGTAATCAACAATATTTTAAAATTTATACGATGTTTAATAGGGAGCCAATGCAGTGTTGACAGAACCGGGCTAATATGGTCATATTTCCTGGTTCTGGTAAGAACTCGAGCTGCGGCGTTTTGAACTAGCTGTAGTTTATTTATTAAGCGTGCAGGGCAACCACCCAGTAGAGCATTACAATAATCTAGCCTTGAGGTCATGAACGCATGGACTAATTGTTCCGCATTTCCCAATGAGAGCATATGGCGTATTTTTAAGATGGAAAAATGCAGTTTTACAGATACTAGACACGTGGCTTTCAAAAGAAAGGTTGGTATCAAAGAGCACACCCAGGTTCCTAACCGACGACGAAGACTTGACAGAGCAGCCATCAAGTGTTAGACAGTATTCTGGGTTATTACGTGTGGAAGTTTTTGTCCAATAATTAGAATCTCTGTCTTTTCAGAATTTAGTAGTAGGAAATTACTAGTCATCCAGTTTTTTATATCAGCTATGCATTCCGTTAATTTTGTGAATTGGTAAGTTTCGTTGGGTTTTGAAGAAATATACAGCTGAGTATCATCGGCATAACAGTGAAAGCTAACTCCATGTTTCCTAATGATATCTCCTAATGGTAGCATGTACAGAGTGAACAGCAGCGGTCCTAGTACTGAGCCTTGTGGTACGCCATACTGAACTTGTGATCGATAAGACATCTCTTCATTTACTGCTACAAACTGATAACGGTCAGTTAAGTATGATTTAAACCATGCTAATGCAATTCCACTAATGCCAACATAGTTTTCTAGTCTATTTAAAAGAATGTTGTGGTCAATTGTGTCAAATGCAGCACTAAGATCGAGTAACACTAATAGAGAGATACAACCACGATCCGATGATAAGAGCAAATCATTTGTGACTAATGAGAGCGGTCTCAGTACTATTGTACGGTCTAAATCCGGACTGAAAATCCTCGCAGATATCATTTCTTTCTAGAAAGGAACATAGTTGTGAAGATACTGCTTTTTCTAATATCTTTGACAGAAAAGGCAGATTCGAGATCGGCCTGTAATTGACTAATTCTTTAGGATCAAGTTGTGGTTTTTTTAACAAGCGGTTTTATCATAGCCAGTTTAAAGGTTTTTGGTACGTATCCTAGAGACAAAGATGAATTAATGATATTAAGAAGAGGATATATGACCTCTGGAAACATCTCTTTCAGTAGCTTAGTCGGTATAGGACCTAACATACAAGTTGTCGATTTAGATGAATTAACGAGTTTGCAGAATTCTTCCTCTCCTATAGCAACAAATGAATCAAATTTTTCCTCAGGGAGACTACAATGCACTTCCTGATGCGATACTGTGGTAGACGGTTGCATAGTTATAATTTTGTCCCTGATATTATCAATCTTATAAGTGAAGAAGTTCATAAAGTCATCACTGCTGTGTTGCTTTGACACTTCTGAGCTTGAAGCTTTCTTTTTCGTTAGTTTAGCCACTGTTTCAAATAAATACCTTGGATTATGTTTATTTTCTTCTAATAGGTTTGAAAAATAAGCAGATCTAGCAGCTTTTAAAGCCTCTCTGTAAGCAATCGAGCTCTCTTTCCACGAAATCCGAAATACCTCTAGTTTAGTTTTCTTCCAGTTTCGCTCCATTTTTCTGGCTGCTCTCTTAAGGGCCCGGGTGTGCTCGCTGTACCACGGCGTTGGACTATTTTCTTTAATCTTCTTTAAGCGCAACGGAGCAACTGCGTCTAAAGTGCTGGAAAAGAGAGAGTTTAACGTTTCTGTTGCAATATCAAGTTCTTCTAAGCTATCCGGGATGCTGAGATGATGAAACTGATTAGGAAGATTATTGATAAAGCAATCTTTAGTGGCAGAAGTTATAGGTCTAACGTATTTATAACACGGAGTCGGCTTTGCAGCCTTGGGCTAAATGTAATTTACATGAGACTAGATAATGATCTGAGATGTCATCGCTCTGCTGCAGAATTTCAACGGCATCAACATCTATTCCATGTGATAATATTAGATCTAGAGTATGATTACGACAATGAGTAGGTCCTGACACGTGTTGTCTAACTCCAATTGAGTTTACAATGTCTTTAAATACCAATCCCAATGCATCTTTTTTATTATCTACATGTATATTAAAATCACCAACAATTAGTACTTTATCTGCAGCCAATACTAATTCTGATAGAAAGTCCGCAAATTCTTTGATAAAATCTTTATGGTGCCCTGGTGGCCTGTATACAGTAGCCAGCATAATTCTCAAATGTGATTTATCGTTTACACTATATATTTTTACATTGAGCACCAATACTTTAAAAGAAGTATATTTAAAGCTAGATTTCTTAGTGGTTTTGAAAATATTACTATAAATTACAGCAACACCTCCCCCTTTGCCTTTCAGACAAGGTTCATTTTTATAACTGTAATCTTGTGGGGTTGACTAATTTAAAATAATGTAATCGTTTGGTTTTAGCCAGGTTTCTGTCAAACACAGCATATCAAGATTATAATCTGAAATCATATCATTAACTATGAGAGATTTTGAAGTAAGGGATCGAATATTCAGCAACCCAAGCTTTATCATTTGCTCATCTGTATTATATCTGTTTTTTATTTGTTGAACATCAATTAAATTTTTAACCTGACGTTTTTTGGATTTCCAAATTCGGGGAACAGACACAGTCTCTATATGATGATATCTAGGTGAAAGAGGCTCTATGTGATGGGATTTATCTGACCTTGGTGACGTGAGGCCGCTAGCAGACGGTCGGTTTAGCCAGTCTGTCTGCTTCCTGACCTGAGCCCCAGATTGTCATGTTTTATCTCTAAGACTATGAGCCAAATTACTAGAGAGAAGAGAAGCACCAGCCCAGGAGGGATGGATTCCATCTCTTTTCAACAGATCAGGCTTGCCCCAAAAACTTTTCCAATTGTCTATGAATTTTGGTCTCTCCGACACTTCCCTACAATGGTTCCGCTCTTATCTTACAGATAGGACTGAGTGTGTAGCCTTGGGGGAGGCAAAATCCTCACCTCACATTGTCACCTGCGGGGTCCCCCAGGGTTCCGTACTCGGTCCAACCCCCTTTTTACTATTTACACGCTTCCCCTTGGTGGTGTCGTCAGCAGGCATGGAATCCATTACCATTGCTATGCTGACGACACACAACTATATCTTCATATTACTCCCTCCGGTTCCCCCTCTGCCATCATTTCCCGCCTCATCTCCTGCCTGGAGGAGATCGGGGCATGGATGAATCAAAATTTTCTGCAGCTGAATGGCTCTAAAACAGAAGCCATCCAAATTGGAACGCCTCACCAAATACGTTCGTCACCTATCACTCTTGTTTCTTTTCTTGGTAATACTATTTCCTTTTCTCCCTCCGTTACTAACCTTGGGGTCAAGTTTGACCCATACCTTTCTTTTGACAATCATGTCACCTCAATTTGTAAGACCTCGTTTTTTCACCTCCGTAATATTTCCAAACTGCGTTCCTTTCTTTCCTTCCCAGCTGCAGAGAAGCTCGTCCATGCCTTTGTCTCCTCCAGGCTGGATTACTGTAACGCACTCCTGTGGGGAATCCCTGGTAGGAGCCTTCAAAAGCTCCAGTTTGTACAGAATAGTGCTGCCAGGGTCCTAATGAGGGTGCGGAAACACGAGCACATCACTCCTATCCTAAAATCCCTTCATTGGCTCCCTGTTTCTTTCCGCATAGAATATAAGATCCTCTTGCATACTCACTACTGTCTGCATGGTGCGGCCCCCACATACCTCACTGATCTCATTTCCCTACACACCTCCACCCGGACCAGAGCAGGCAAACGGCATCTCCTGGTTACACCTAGGACACGGCTTAAGACTATGGGCGACAGGGCTTTTAAAGCATCCGCCCCTCGTCTATGGAATGCCCTTCCAGAACATCTTAGAGCTCCCATGACTACGGATGTTTTTAAAAAAGAGCTTAAAACTTATCTTTTTAGAAGAGCGTATTTTTAAATATTTTAATGTATTTTTAAGTGTCTGCGTATTGTTTTGTTTCTATTTTATTTTTATTTTTTTTGTAAGCACTATGAGATTTGATGTCAAATGTATAGTGCATTATAAATAAAATTCATCATCATAAAGCCATCATGTCTCTTCAGTAGACTTGGATTGAGATTAGACCACTCGATTAGACAGATTGATTATTTTTATAATGCATTTGCGAAATTTTTTGGACCTTTTCAGTTTTAGAGGAATGAGGACTTTTAATCTCTCAGGTTTCATAAACAATATCTGCATTTGTGCTTGGAAGATGAACAAAATTCGTATAGGTTTGAAACAATATGAGGGTGAGTACATGATGACAGAATTTACATTTTTGTGTGAATTATACCTTAGAAATACAGTAAGCTGAGCCTTGAAAAATAATAACTATATCGCCAATCATTTAGTTTACATCAACGATACATAGTCACATTTCTATATCACGATATCTTGATATATAGATGTATTGTTACACCTCTACTAAAATAACAGTACAAACTAGCATTAACCATTAAATGATTGATTTCAGTATGGAAGTAAAATAATGCCAAATGTTTTTGAAACAAAAAATCCTGTTGAATTGCACTACTTGAAAAAGATAGGCATTGCATCAACCATGCTTGCATTTTAATTCATTGTATTTTTAGGGCTTGCATTTTTATAGGCTGAAATGTAACATGGTTGAATATTTAAACTGTGAATATTTCAATTCAAAAACATTTTCCTTATTAAAAATTAAATAATCCATATTCACCTTTCATATTTCACTTCCAAAATATTCAAGCTGTTTAGAAATACGACCTATAATATTTATAAAAATTTTCGGTCCATTTTATTTCGCTTTGCAAATTCGCTTCCACAAATTCAGGGGTTCAAATTCGACTGTAAATTCAACATTGACATCCAGGAACTGCAGGAAAAGCAATAGATTACTGAGCATAATCTCCATCTGCTGTTAGTCAACCTCACCAGCAGGGGGTGCAAGCGCGTGTTGTTGACGAAGACCAGAGCAACAGTTAGAGCAATCATAAAAACTCATTTACAGCAATTGAGCATGCATTAAGTTTTTGTGATGATTATCTGGGTCAGTACATATGCGGAAAAGATGACAAAGACACAAAAGCTGTGTTTATGTTTCATTCAATAACTTAATTGTTACTTTCCCTGTGTAGCCTACGTTTCAGCTTTCTCTACCATGAACGGGATTACAATCGGTTTCCCTCAATACCTCATCATACTCAAGGATTCCTCCTCCGTCGGGACAAAACGCTTAACGTAGCTTAATGGACTAATACAGTGATATAAAAGACCAAACTCGCACCTTATTGGGGATGTAGGCTGTACTATAGAGCCTACAGGCAAGCAGATGGACTCAGAATATGAATATAATGCGTAAAGTTTCATGCTATATTTCATGCTATATATATAAGTATGCCTACATGTACTGCATTAGATTAAGCTGGGAAGGGTCATAGCACTTGCATATTGTTGTCCTAATGTTAGTTTAACTAAGTCGCTTTGGATAAAAGCGTCTGCTAAATGACTAAACGTAAATTGACTTGACATTGGACATTTAGTCTCTAAAGTTGCATACAACATTGGTATACACATTTCTAACTTCAATAGCAAACTTCAATTTATTTGAATAAATATCAAAAATCTAAAAGGTGCGCATTATGCCTGACACCTACATGAACACTTTATAGTTGTTTTATGACTAAGTCGTTCTCTTCAAATGCTATTGAAGTTAGAAACGTGTATACCAATGTCGTATGTAACTTTAGAGACGGCCCCTTAATGTGCAAATGTCCAATGTCAAGTTGGTTTGTGTCTGTAAGCTTCGTATATCTTTCTGTTCACATAGTCTTAGAGCTCAAGCATGACAATCTGGGGCTCAGGTCAGGAAGCAGAGAGACTGGCTAAACCGACCGTCTGCCAGCTGTCTCACGTCACTGAGGTCAGATAAATCCCATCACATAGAGCCTCTTTCACGTAGATATCATCATATACGTAGAGACTGTGTCCGTTCCCCGAATTAGGAAATACAAAAAACTTCCAAACCCATCAAAAGGTAAAAATTTAATTGATTTTCAACAAATAAAAAACAGATACAAGACAAATGAACAATGATAAAGCTTGGGTTGCTGAATATTCGATCCCTTACTTCAAAAGCACTTATTGATAAAGATATGATTACAGACTATAAACTAGATTTGTTGTGTTTGACAGAAACCTGGCTAAAACCAAACAATTACTTTAAATGAGTCCACCCCCCAAGATTACGGTTATAAAGATGAACCTCGTCTGAAAGGCAAAGGGGGAGGTGTTGCTGTAATTTATAGTAACATTTTCAGAATTACTATGAAGTCTAGTTTCAAAATATAATTCTTTTGAAGTGTTGGTATTTAATGTAACAATATCTAGTGTAAATGATAAAACACATTTGAGATTTGTGCTGGCTACTGTATACAGGCCACCATACAGACGTTATTTAAAGAATTTGCTGGTTTTCTATCAGAGTTAGTACTGGCTGCAGATAAAGCCCTAATTGTTGGTGATTTTAATATACATGTAGATAACGAAAAAGATGTGTGGCAGCATCGACGATTCTATTTTTTAATTCGAAGTTCGAGATTGTGACTTAACTTCGGCCGATTTCGAAATTGTGACACCCTTACTTCTTAATATCATTAATTCATCTTTGTCTTTAGGATACGTACCAAAAACTTTCAAGCTGGCTATGATTAAACCGCTTGTTAAAAAAACGCAACTTGATCCAACAGAATTAGTCAATTACAAGCCGATCTCGAATTACCTTTTCTGTCAAAGATACTAGAAAAGGCAGTATCTTCACAACTATGTTCTTTTTTAGAAAGAAATGATATCTGCGAGGATTTTCAGTCAGGATTTAGACCGTACCATAGTACTGAGACCGCTCTCATCAGAGTCACAGATGATTTGCTCTTATCATCCGATTGTGGTTGTATCTCTCTATTAGTGTTAAAGTAATGTAATCTGACTAAACTTGGTGTGTTTTGTCGAGTTGATGTGGGCGTTGACACGTTTGCATGGATCGCCTCAGATCATTTGCGTTTGAATAGCGCACGCTCTCCGTGGGCGTGATCACATTAAAAGATAATAAGCTATAATGATCTGAAATGAGAACAACTGACATCTCTCTCTTTTCATATAGATTACATAAACGGAGAATATTTGTTTTTGTTATGAATTAGACCATTTAAAAGTGCACACTTAAATGATTATAAAGATATATAGCTCATGCCTGGGTGAATAGTATTTGCTGAGTTTTGTTCAGGGTGACGGAGAGCCAGAAAGCACAAAAATATTTTGGAAGTGAAATATGAATATGGACTATTGAATTTTTAATAATGAAAATGTGTTTGAAATGTTTTGAATTTAAATATTTACAGCTTAAATATTAAAGGGTCACTGCACCCATTTCAACATTAATCTTTATTGAAAGTGGGTTATATATGTAGTCGAAATGTAAAAGAAATTTTGAATTTGGTGCCCTCTTGACCGAGAAAAGACAGAAAATAACTTTAGGGCGCATTTGTATGTAAGATAACAACTCCCACAATGCACCACATTGCACAGCTCCGCAAGCCACTCCCACTAATCCAGAACAGCGCGCAAACATCAGAGAAATCCCTCTTCCGTCTACAAGGCTAGCTGCCAAAAAAATTTGAAATTCATTTCACACAAAATGTCTAGTTAGTTGGCTGTTGCGAGCAGGACGAGGGACGTGAGAGGACGGCGCGAGTGATAATGAATGACACCTGTGAGACGCAGCGGTCTCATATCTCTCACGGAGGAGCGGAAGCACAAAAGGAACAGGCCTGATTTTATGTTTTGTTTCTGTTGTGTGTGGCTGCTGGCTTATACTTTTGTTTTGTATTTGTTTATTTTACTATTAAAATGTTTAAATGTTCGCCGGTTCCCGCCTCCTCCTTCCCACAACAACGAACCCCGTTACATTGGCAAACTCATTAGCGAATTACTCCTTGTTTGTATTTCTTTCTATATGGTGAATTATTGCATGATACCTGGATGTTCAGTCAGGCGAAACTAGGATGGTTCACATCACAACACAAATGTCCGTGTGCTCGTCTGATTCAGAGATTTCGTCCAGGAGAAATTGCCATCGTTGAAATTCTCTGCAGCAGACGGACTCTATCTGTGTCCGTAGCGCACAGCGAGAGCACAGGCACCAGCAGTCCGCCCAGCTCGAGCCCGTGCGGGATCCTCGTCCGCGACAGGCAGCCGCCTCCTGTTCCTCCAGCAGCCTCAGCTGCTCTTTACTATATTACGGCTCGTAAAGATAGCCACGAACAGCGGATTCGTGCAGCATAATTTCAAAATCCTCTACTTCCATATCATGTTTAGTTTCTTTCGTCATTGTCATAACTTCCTATCTCCACAGCGCTTGTTAGCTCAGCTTATAAACAAGATGGCTGATATTGATTTCAGTATCTGCAAGTGAAGTCCCACCCACTGATCTGTGATAGCTCTGTTAGCACATTAGGTCCAGCCCCCTATGGGGGGGGTTTGAAAGGGTGGGATCTAGTGCTTGTAGTCTCTACAGAAATCTTACACTCTTACACTTCCTCCTACAATGACGTAAAATGACGATTTTTGCGTCATTGTAGGAGGAAGTGAAAAAGGTAAATAGAGGATTTCTCTCGTCTCAGGCGAAAATGAGAGAGTGTTGCACGACCATTCAATAGTATGACTGGGTTTCTAACAATGGAAAGCTTAATGCAAATGGGTGGAGTGTCCCTTTAAACCATGCTGAATTTCAGACCCTAAAAATACAATGCATTAAAAAGCAAGAATGGTTAATGCAATGCATAATTTTTTTCAAGTAGTGCAATTCAATAGGCTTTTTTGTTTCAAAAACATTTGGCATTATTTTACATGGTAAATGGACTGCATTTAAATAGCGCTTTCACAGACCCACCAAAGCGCTTTACATTTTGCCTCACATTCACCTATTCACATTCACCCATTCACTCACTCATTCATACACCGACGGCGGTGTCAGCCATACAAGGCGCCATCGGGAGCAGCTGGGGTTAGGTGTCTTGCTCATGCATGGACACCTCGACACTTGGTCAGGTGGAACCGGGGATTGAACCATCAACCTTCTGGTTTGTAGACAACCTACATGAACCACTGAGCCACTGCCGCCCCAAATACATCCATATTTCAGCAGCAGTGTTGGCAAGTTTGTGGTGTTCCCGCAGAATTGGGCTATTTGTAAACTGCACATGCTGATTTTTCCACCAGAGATTTAGACAGTTTGACATATTATTGTAATTCACTGAAATGCATTTATTGAAATACTGTATGATAAATTCTACCAATCAAAACATTTTACTACAATATGAATTTTGTGAGAAAGAATTTTGTGACATTCACTGCAAAATATGTATTTTAGGTATGGTATTGGCATATGTTGAGTTTTGATAGTATATGGTCACTGGACTTGTTTTGAGCTATTTTTGATTTGGCGTTAGGCTGGTTTTGTTACACAGACCTTTTTAGTTTCCATTCAAACCAATACAATTCCCATTATACCCATTACAAATTCTTTCAAATGGTTTCTATTGTTTTTTTCAGCAGGATGATTAGGACAGATTTGGGGGCCGTTTAAACAACACTGTTTTAAACTAAAATTAAAAACTTATGTGTTTAGCCATCCATTTGCATGACACCTGCGTTCTCTTTCATTGGTTCACTCAATGCTGCGGAAAGCGCAGTGGGATATCCTCTGGATGTGCCGATTGCCTGAAGCCCTATAGAATCACGCCAATTCATTGACTGATGGCGCTCGCGCAAAGCTGGCTCCGCCCCGACGCTCATACGTCGTAGCATGATGAATGCACGTGCGCCATCCTCTCCTCAGATTTATCTGCCTTCACGAAGCGGTCACATCTTGCCCTTCGTTCGGTTTTTCTGAGCCCGAATTTCTAAATTCAACTACAGCTTTCGTCTCGACACTTCAGCGACTGGTATAAGTGGAACTCTGTTCTCCTTACAGTGAAGTGTCATGGATTATCGACGCTGCTCTCCACCATGCGTTCGTTTCATTTCGAACGACGACCCTCACAGTAAGTTTGTTAAATGTATGGGTTTTTCGCATGCGCGTGAGGCTGTATTAGGATTGTCCAAATGTAAATTTTGTGACAATCTCCTTCTCAAAACCCTTCTCTCTCTCTCTCGTTTTTTGAGAAGGAGTCATTCGTTCCCCCGCGTCGCACTCCCGAGACTGCTGAGGCCCCTCGTGGATCCGCGGCCTGGGGCTCAGATGTTGAGCTCGAGGATATTGAGTACGAGCAGACGGGCCTCGCCCTTTCTCTCCCTCCCTCTCCCGAGCACGCACGTGGCGTGGTTGAAATCACGCATAATTATTTATGCTCCAGCCCGGGAGCCCTCGAATCGGTGTCTTTCGGTCTGGATGACGTGATTTACACTGCAGCTTCCGACTTTGACTGATAACGTTATCCCGCCTAGCGGCCAGGACGTGCGGCCTACTCCGGCCTACACTGAGCTTATTGACGTCCTGTCGCGCGCTACAGAGAACCTCTCTATGGACTGGCCTGATGAGCCCCGCGAGTCTCAATCGTCCAAACTCGACTAGAGGTTCCTACGTCGCCCTAATTCAGGCCGGAGCGAAGAAAGCTGCCCTTTTTCAGCGATCTGCATCACGAGATCTCCAGATCCTGGAAGCAGCCTTTCTCTCTGCACCGTTCTGGAAGTCGCGTCCCCTCCTTCCTTCCAAGGCTTGTAGGACTACTTCCTCCCTTATTGGGAAGTCTTACATGGCGGCTGGTCAAGCAGCCATGGCCCTGCATACCATGGCCATCCTTCAAGCCTACCAAGCGGATGTCTTAAAGGACATGGATAAAGGAGAGGGACTGACGCCCGGAGCTGTCAAAGAGCTTCGCAAAGCCACAGATCTGGCCCTAAGAGCCACCAAACACACTGCTCGGGCTGTGGGTCGCTTTATGGCGGGCACGGTTGCCGCAGAGCGTCACCTCTGGTTGAATCTCACGGAGATCCGAGACAAGGATAAGAGTTTTCTCCTGGACGCCCCTATCTCCCACTCAGGTCTTTTCGGGGAGGTGGTCAACACGGTGGTTGAGAAGTTCCGTGCCGCTAAGTCTCAGTCGGCCGCGTTCAGGCAGTTTATGCCCAGGAGGGTTAGAGAGCCAAGAGACTCCAACCCTCCCCCTTCTCAGTAGGCCTCAAGGATGCTTATTTCCACATCCAGGTCGTACGGCGACACAGGAAGTTTCTCAGGTTCACCTTTGGAGAAAAAGCGTACCAGTACAGGGTCCTCCCCTTTGGCCTCACTCTAGCGCCAAGGACGTTCACAAAGTGTATGGATGCTGCTTTGGCCCCGCTGCGGCTCCAGGGCATCCATATACTCAACTACCTGGATGATTGGCTCCTTTTAGCCCACTCCAGAGAGTTGGTGACTCACCACAGGGACATTGTCCTCCGTCATATTCAGTCTCTCGGTTTGAGGTTGAATACGGAGAAGAGCATTCTTACTCCAGCTCAGAGCACGGTTTTCTTGGGGGTACCCATGGACTCCGTTCTTATGCAGGCGCGTTTGGCTCCTGCACGGATTTACAGGCTGGTGACATGTCTGTCCCGCTTTGCGCTAGGCCAGCATCTTTCCGTGAGCACCTGCCGCAGACTTCTGGGCCTTATGGCCGCGGCCTCCCCTGTGCTACCTCTAGGGCTACTCCACATGAGACCTTTTCTGTGGTGGATGAAGCTCTCAGGGGCTCGGCCCACGGGGCCAGCCCTTCGCCTATTGAAAGTGTCGCGCAGTTGCTTTCGCGCCCTGTCAATCTGGCGGGACCCCCTCTTCCTTCAGAAAGGAGTCGGTATGGGTGCGGTATTCCGTCGCCAGATGGTTACGACGGATGCCTCTCTGACCGGCTGGGGAGCGGTTTTCGAGGGCAGGCCAGCGTGTGGGGTTTGGACTGGCGAGACCCTCTCGTGGCACATAAACAGCTTGGAACTGAGGGCTGTCTTGGGCACTTTCTCCCTTTCCTCGAAGGACACCATGTCATTGTCAGAACGGACAATATGGCAGTAGTGTCCCATGTAAACAAACAGGGGGGTTCACGATCGCGCACCCTAGACAGGCATGCACTTCACCTTCTCCTGTGGTCCCAGGACAACTTCCTCTCTCTGAGAGCAGTTCATGTCCCAGGGATTCTGAACCTCGCAGCAGATTTCCTGTCGACGCAGAAGCTCAGGTCTGGGGAATGGATGTTGAACCGCCAGACGGTGGCCCTGATCTGGAAGATGTTCGGGAAGGCGGAAGTGGACCTCTTTGCATCTCAGAAGTCGTCCCAATGCCCGCTTTGGATCTCCCTGAGCCCTCCAGCTCCGTTGGGGATAGATGCATTCGCCTACCCTTGGCCGATGCAGAAACTCTATGCCTTCCCGCCCATCAAGCTGATCCAGGCGGTTCAGTCCAGAGTGAGGGAGAGCGGAGTCCGCCTCCTTCTGGTAGCCCCATTCTGGCCGTCCCAGCCATGGTTTTCGGAGCTGATCCCTCTGTTGGAATCCTCCCCCTGGGAGATCCCGGTCAGGGAGGACATGCTTTCCCAGCTTCAGGGCAGGATATGGCATCCTCGCCACGACATTTGGAAGCTGTACGTTTGGCCTATCAGAGGCCGTTAGCTTTAACCTTTGATCTCCCAACCGACGTTCAGGAGACCATTGCGAGTGCCAGAGCCCCTTCTACGAGGAGGCTGTATTTCTCCAAGTGGAGGGTGTTCGAGGCATGGTGCTTAGCACATGATAGGAACCCAGTTAGCTGCCCAGTAGGCTAACCTGGAATTCCTGCAGGAAAAGTTTGCTTCCGGAGCGGCTGCTACCACTCTCAGAGTATATGTCGCAGCTATTGCCGCTCACAGAGAATCAGATGAGATTCCCTTGGGGAAACTGAGGTTAGTTTCGGCCTTCATGCGTGGGGTTAGGCACCTGAAACCGGCTCGCCCCCCTAGTGTTCCCTCGTGGGACCTGTCAGTAGTCCTGGAGGGTTTGACAGAGGCTCCCTTCAAGCCCTTGGAGTCAGCCCCTGAGCGGATTCTGACTCTTAAGGTTGCTCTTTTGTTGGCTTTATCTTCACTAAAGCGGATGGGGGATTTGCAGGCTCTCTCTATTAGTGAGTCATGCTTGGACTTCGCTCCTGGCCTGGTTAGGGTTACCTTGAGGCCGAGGACTGGGTATGTACCCAAGGTTCTTTTCACGGCATTCTGCTCTCAGGTTGTTAACCTTAACCTGGCCTGGTTAGGGTTACCTTGAGGCCGAGGACTGGGTATGTACCCAAGGTTCTTTTCACGGCATTCCGCTCTCAGGTTGTTAACCTTAACGCTTTCCACCCTCCTCCTTTTGCCTCTGAGGAAGAAAGGAAACTTAACTTGCTCTGCCCGGTCCGTTCTTTGAAGTTGTATGTAAATCGCTCAGGCGGTTGGAGGAAGTCAAACCAGCTCTTGGTATGTTTTGATGCTGGGCGCCGCGGGCTTGCAGCATCAAAGCAGAGGATTTCCCACTGGGTAACGGACGCTATTTCGCTGGCTTACGAGGTGCGTGGTTTGCCTTCACCTCTTAGCATCAGAGCACATTCCACCAGAAGTGTGGCTTCCTCTCAAGCTCTCTTTAGAGGGGCCCTCTTGGAAGACATTTGTGTGGCGGCAGGTTGGTCCTCTCCGCACACCTTTGTATCTGCTTGAACCGATCATGGTTATTATTATTTGGTCTGTTACCAGTTATGGCAGCGCTTAGCTTGGCGAGTTTGGTATTTCGTTCCCACTGCGCTTTCCGCAGCATTGAGTGAACCTATGAAAGAGAACGTCTCTGGTTACTTGCGTTACCTATGTTCTCTGAATAGGGAACGAGACGCTGCGTTTGCTGCCAAGCTCCTCGTGCTGCCGACAGTTTTTCTTTTTGGCAGAGAAATCTGAGGAGAGGATGGCGCGTAAGAGCGTCGGGGCGGAGCCAGCTTTACGCGAGCGCCATCAGCCAATGAATTGGCGTGATTCTATAGGGCTTCAGGCAATCGGCACATCCAGAGGATATCCCACTGCGCTTTCCGCAACATCTCGTTCCCTATTCAGAGAACATAGGTTACGCAAGTAACCAGAGACGTTTTGGGTGCCTTAAAATGCAGTTTTTAAAAGTTTTAAAAAGAAACATTTATCTTAATGTAAACTACAAAAATGTGAATTTGAGAAAACTGTGAAATCATGCGCATGCGTATTACGTATTCAGTATTTCTTTACAAAGTGACTTGAAAGTGCTGGATCAAAAGATAAACTACTTACTGTGATTGTTTTTTGTATGACTGTGTAGAGCAGATGATTGGCTGAAACTCTTCCCACATGGAGTGCAGTGATACGGTTTCTCTCCAGTGTGGATCCTCTCGTGTTTTTTCAGGGCTACTGACCGATTGAATCTCTTGTCGCAGTGTGAACACTTGTAAGGTTTCTCTCCAGTGTGAATCCTCTGGTGCAGTTTCAAACATGCAGTTGTAATAAAACTCTTCCCACATTCAAAGCACACATGTACTTCTTCACCAGTATGTATTTTCTGATGAACTTTTAAATTCTGCATACGTGAAAAACTCTTTCCACACAAAGAACATGAATGTGGTTTCTCCTGTGAATGAACTGTGAGGTGTCTCTTCAGGGCTGAAGCCCTCGAAAATGTTTTGACACATTGATCACATTCGTGCAGTTTCTCTCCAGTGTGGATTTTAATGTGATTCTTAAGGTTCCATTGATGTGTAAAACTCTTCCCACACTGATCACATTTGAACGGTTTCTCTCCAGTGTGGATCCTCATGTGAATCTCGAGACTTTGTTTGTATGTGAAACTTTTCCCACACTGATCACATGTGAACGGTTTCTCTCCAGTGTGGAATCTCATGTGAACCTTGAAATGATGTTTGTGTGTGAAACTTTTCCCACACTGATCACATGAGAACGGTTTCTCTCCAGTGTGGAATCTCATGTGAACCTTGAAATGATGTTTGTGTGTGAAACTCTTCCCACACTGATCACATGTGAACGGTTTCTCTCCAGTGTGGAATCTCATGTGAACCTTGAAATGATGTTTGTGTGTGAAACTCTTCCCACACTGATCACATGTGAACAGTTTCTCTCCAGTGTGGATCCTCATGTGAACCTTGAAATGATGTTTGTGTGTGAAACTCTTCCCACACTGATCACATGTGAACGGTTTCTCTCCAGAGTGGATCCTCATGTGAATCTCGAGACTATGTTTGTATGTGAAACTCTTCCCACACTGATCACATGAGAATGGTTTCTCTTCAGTGTGGATCCTCATGTGAACCTTGAGATTATGTTTTTGTGTAAAACTCTTTCCACACTGACGGCAGGTGAAACATTTCTTGTCTCTTGTCTGTGAGCAAGTTTTTTCTCCAGTTTTGACATGATGTTTCTCCTCCTCTTCACTCTCCTCATTTTCCAGTATCACATCTTAAACAAAAGTTAAAAAAAAATACACTTTAAAAAATCATTTAAAAAAATCAAAGAGAAATGTAAAGTAGACAACAGCTAAACGAAATTATGATAATTTGATGCATTTTATATAAATCTGTTTCCAAGAACGAGGTACATTGATCTTCTATGTATTACTTTTAAAACACAAATCCCATGTCTCTGTAGTGAGAACTATTAAATATTTGATTAACTCCACAATTGTCCTAACATAACATTACCATTAAAAAGCTATACAATAATGCTACAGTTCTGATAGACTCTCAGATGGAAATATTTTTTTTTAATAAACTTCTTAAACTGCGCAAAAAAACAAACACAAATAACAACTTTATTCAACTATTAATTTCCTTCTCTGTGGGCCTTGAGATTGTTGCAAAGCGCTTCTGTGCTATCGTCTTATTTTTGTTGTTATTTTGCACTTAAAAAGTATTCTCGTTGCTTGATAAACTTAAGGTTGAGCCGCTGTAGTCACTCGGACTATTTTAACGATGTCTTTACTAACTTTCTGGGCCGGCAAGTTTCAATTAAAATAGAAGCCTATGGAGGAGTGATCCTGCTCTCAGATTTAATAAAAAATATTTTAATTTGTGTTCCGAAGATGAACGAAAGTCTTATGGGGTTGGAACAACATGAGGGAGAGTAATTACTGAGAGAATTCTTATTTTGGGGTGAACTATCCCTTTAATTCTCGTGTTACACAGCACGTTTGAGCTTCAGCAAGAACCAATGTGGTTAATTCATGTGTTACGCATCAAGATGTTTGTTCATGCAGGTTCGGTTGAGCTTATGTTTATGTTCGCTAATTAATGTTTATATGTGAAATTCAATCTGTTCATCATATAAAGCGATTTATGAGAGTCTCTTCAGAAAATTTGGACTAAACCACTCAATTCATATGGATTAGTTTCATCTCTTTATGAAAGCATCAAAGTGTCAGTTGCGCAACTGTCTAAGGAGGGACAGAAAGCTCTCAGATTTGAACGAAAAGATCTTCATTTGTGTTCCGAAGATGAACAAAACTCTTACGGGTTTGGAACGACATGAGGGAGAGTAATTAATGACAGAATTTTCATTTTTGGGTGAACTATCCCTTTAAAAGTAAACGAAAATAAGAAACATTTATGGCGAAAATGGGTGAATTTGGGAAAAGAAATCCAGTGGAATAACTAATGGAGTATTGTTAAAGTCTTAGAAAACTGGGTGACCGGATTGCAAAGCAGAATACAAAGCTTACATTTATGGGCTCACATACCTATCTCAGTCGGCACGAATCCAAATGTTTCCATGGCTGTGATTTTCGAATTTGCGATTTTCCAAATACTTTATAACCTCACTGTTCTTCAGCCTCATTAATGAAGAGTCAAGAATAAACACCAAGAATTCCAGCATTTATTGGTGAATTGCAGGGGGAGGAGCTTCACTGAAGGAGGAGGAGCTTCACTGAAGGAGGAGGGGCTTCACTGAAGGAGGAGGAGCTTCACTGAAGGAGGAGGAGCTTCACTGAAGGAGGAGGGGCTTCACTGAAGGAGGAGGAGCAGATCTGACAAAATCAAGAAGAAATCACTTACTGTTTTTATTCTAATTCACACATTTTATGTATTTAATGTTAATCTATCTGTAGTAAAATAAATAACTCTTACGTAAATTAATTGCAAAGTGTTTTATACATATTCACATTTTGATTTCTTAGAATTTCATCCACATACTTTATTCCTACAATTATCTTACCTTTCATTAACATATAGGCACATATATAGAAAAAATAAAGAGTACAACAATTAACAGAAATAAATAATGTAAAAATAAAAAAAGAGAAAATTAAATATACAAGTTTGCAAGACACAAATGACCCACCAGTTGATTTTGACTTTACTACTTGTTTTTTTGTATGGAACATGGTTTTTCACACATTAATTAAATAAATGCTGTAATGCAACTCACCTATATCTTGTAGATGTCACAATAGCTGATCGTGCCGTTTGCTCAAGTCTGTTGACACCAATAAAATGAGCTTAATGTGGCAATTTACAGATCTGAAGACATCAGCATAATGAATGAGGTGAAAACAGGATCTATTGACATGAAATAAAGAGGCTTTTCAGCTGCTCTGATAATAGATAATAGACAATCAACACCCATTCAACAAGCCATTCAGGATCAGCAGCAGATCATCCCACTTTAGTATAAGTATTTGCTGCAATACACAGATTGTTTGAATCGGAATATATGCTGAAAGCCTATAAAAGTGCTCTTATATTCCTATTATTTCTCAAACGATACAGGAAAAAAAAGCAGTAGCCTAATATTAAGACAGACACTAATGACACATCGTTAACCATTGTAATATGGCTATATTAATCTAAATATTGTTCGATTGCCTTATAACTGCATTCATAACAACAAGTATAGCTTCACTTACATCTGACTGATTTGTATGTGATGAGAAACTATTGGCAAATCATAAAATATTCCTCTTTAAAAAAATAATCGTTTTAGTTAGCAGACATGCAAAAAGCGCCGAACCCAAAGAAAACAATTTAGAAATGACCATTTAAATGTTGCTTTAACTGTCTTAACACGACATATCGTGATTTGTTTACCTCAGAAGACTCCAGAGTCCACAGTCGCTGAACGGGTAGCGCGCGATGGTGGTGACGTCATCACCGCGAGACGAGAATTTATTTTTTTTTGCTTCCACAACACAAACAAGCTGGGTTTAACGGGCCCGTTGCCTTCATTAACGGGAAGATAATGTCTGTTTACGATATTTAATATGTCCCTTATATTGTGAATTTTGCGAAATGGGAAGGCGTTTTTTTTTCTTTTTGGGTCCATGACAGGGTGTGTTGACCTTCCTAATTTTACTGGGAGTTCGAGCCTTATAAGCTCCGCATATCTTCCAATAAGCACATTTAGTTACTGTACTTGTTCTGACAGTCGCATTAGGCTACTCAAGAGTTTGAGTTCTGATTTTATGTTTAGTTCACATTTCTCATGTTTCTCTTTGAATGTTCGGGGGCTACGTGACTTAAACAAGCGAAAAGCTTTATTTTTGTTTTGTAAATCCGTGAAAAGGGACATTTTTGCAAGAGACACATTCTTGTGTAAACGATGAAAAATTCTGGCGTAATCAGAGGGGGAGTAGGCTACTATTTCTTTCTGTCATAACTCTAGTACATCAGGTGGGGTCGCTATATTGCTTAATAGTGGATTTCAAGGAAAGGTTATAGAAACGCTTTCTTCAGGGATTGGAAGGTGGATATCTCAGTTGTTCACTTGGACAGCAATTTTTTTATAATGATTAACATATATGGGGTTCAATAGTTCTGCAAACAACAAAACTCTACTTGACAGTATAGTCATTTATATAAGTAGGCTAATTTAAAAGTTAAATATCCCTCTGCTTTTATTTTATTTGGTGGCGATTTCAACGAGGCACCAGATTTAGTTGCTGAGATTCCCGCCTAGAAATGTGTCTAATAGCGTCAACCCCCTGATAGCAAATCTCTGTCAATGTCTGAACCTGATCGATGCACATAGATATTTAAACCCCGATATACACATGTATACTTGGTTTAAATCAGATTTTTCTCAAAAATCACGTATAGACCTGTGGCTGATGTCAGACTCTTTAATTTCATTTTTGGTATCAGCAGAAATTTCACCCTCACCTTTTACTGATCACGCAGTAATTGACATTACGTTATCGGATGATAAATCCAAGCGAAGAAGAAAAATGAACCCTGGGTACTGGAAGTTAAATTGCTCCTTTTTACTTTCTAAATCATATTGTCAGGAGATTGAGAAAATCGCAGAGAGTGTTAAATCTCAGGCTAATATCTCTGCTATTTCTAAATGGGAGCTATTTAAATACGAATGTAGGAAATTTTCGGTTAAATTTGGGAAAAAAAGAATGACTGTTAAAAATAAGGAAATTGCAAAACTATTATACTATAAACACTATAAAAACACTTATTGAGTGTTCAATGAAAGGTGAATTGGCAGAATCTATGAAACAAGGTCTCATCTCTCTTATACCCAAGGATAACAAATATTTAGATAATTGGCGCCCGATCACCCTTTTGAACTCTGATTATAAGTTATTGGCTTCTATATATGCTGAAAAGCTTAAGCCTTGTTTGGCAGACATAATTGACACTCAATCTGGTTTTCTAAAAGGTAGACATATTTCTAATAATATTAGATTAATTATAGATATTCTTGATTATTCTGAATTAATAAACGAAGAGGCTTTCATTTTGTATATCGACTTGTACAAGCATTCGATACAGTTGAGCATCCCTTTATTTTTGAAGCCCTTTCTAAGTTTGGTTTTGGTAGTTCCTTTATTAATATGATTCGTACTCTTTATAATGGTATTAACAGTTGTGTCTCCTTAGCTTCCGACACTTCTCCCCGATTTTCAGTGGGTCGAGGTATTCGCCAGGGATGCCCCATATCTCCTTTTCTATTTCTATTGGCTGCTGAGCTTCTACGTTTGTATATAAAACACTCAAATATTGAGGGTATAAAATTAAATATTGGAGAGAACACTTTAATAATTAGTCAGTTAGCTGACGATACTTGTCTCTTTCTTAAAAATGATTCACAAGTCTCTGGTGCCCTGAGCAGTTTTAATCTTTTCTCCAAAGCTTCTGGATTGGTGGGAAATCCTACGTAAAGTGAAATCTTGTATGTGCATGATTCAGATAAAGTTTCTGTTGATGGTATTAAAGTTAAACATCAGGTAAAATACCTTGGGTCGATATTTGCAAATCAGGTTCAGAACGTCTTCATAACAATTTTCAACCAAGGATAAAACCAAAAAAATACTATGTTGCTGCAGAGAGACCATTTATGGGAGAGTCCTGCTGCCTAAGGCTGAGGGCATATCTCGCCTAGTTTACCCTGCTCTTTCCCTATATGTTGATTAAAAAAAACGATTAAATATTGATTCTCTGCTATTCCGTTTTATTTGGAAAAATAAAACAGAATGTGTTCAAAGGAAATCTTTGATAAGAAGTTACAAGGAGGACGGTCTTAACGCTTTAGATTTTCAAACTATTAACCAGACATTCAAAATAAATTGGATTAAGTATTGTATTTCTAACAATAGTTTACCCCGGTTTTAGATCCCTAATTTAATCTTTAAACATTGTGGTGACCTTAAATTCTTATTATCTTGTAATTTTAAGTGCAGCAAATGACCTATTAAACTCTCAAATTTTCATAAGCTTAAGCTCTTGGAAGATTGCTTTCAAAAATAATTTCTCCCCACACACGTGTATTATTTGGAATAATGAAAATGTGCTGTGTGGTAACAAATCTCTTTTTTCAAAGAATGGGTGGATCAAAATATTCTTTTTGTTTCTGATTTGTTTAGTGCTCAAGGAGACCTTCTTTCTTTTTATGATCTTATGTCCCTGAAAAGTGTTGTGATTTCTGTAAGAGATTTTAATAAGGTGACTAAAAGTATTCCTGTAGGTGTAAGAACCTTGTTTAAAGCGCATTTAAGTTACAACCGTTTAAACAACTTTATTCCTACACTTGCATTCAATGGTGTTAATGTATTAGATAAAAAATGCAACAACTTCTTTATTAGGAATGCTCTTTCTTCAACTACAAGAACTCTTCCTAAAGCTCGTTCTAAATGGAGTATCTGTTATCCAAACTCTGATTTGAATTACTTATGGGCTTTTTCTCACAAACTTTTTATTCCTAATAAAATAAAAGAACTCCATTTCAAAAGTTTTCTGAGAATGTATCTTCTTTATGCTCCTTTTGCAATATTGAAGAAGAATCTATTCTACATTTATTTTATCAATGCCCATTTTCTAAATCTTTCTGGTCAGATGTTACCTATAGTTTTTTACTGTTGCAACAAATTGGTACAAATTTCAGAATCTATAATTTTTTTTTTATCAGATTTTCATTCTAACGATGTTAATCTTAATTATACGGTATTTTTGCTGTGTCTTCTGGGCAAGTTTCATCTTCACAAAGCCAGAACCATTCATTGTAATCCTGATTTTAGAATTTTCTCATCTGATATAATGTCCCTTTTTTCTTCCTTTAAGAATCTTTCAAAACCTTTAGGTTTCTAAAACAAATAATATCCTTGAGTCTGTTGTAAAGATCCTTTAATTTCTTATTTTAACAAATTGTAATGTTGTTTTGTTTTGTATAACCTAATGCATTTTATTTTGATGTCTGTAACCCCTCTCTTATTGTTATTGTAATTATTATTATTTTTCTTTCTTTTTCCTTTTTCTCTTCTGCTCTCTGTTATTGTATGGTTTCTTTAATTTGAAATAAAATAAAATAAAATAAAAAAACAACACAAACAAACAAGGTACATAATCAAATCCCTGAATATAACAGCAATTGTTTAGCCTTAGGTTAAGCATAGCTAATAACAAAACAATACAATCACAATAAAACAAAAACAAATAATTAAATAAATTACAAAATAAAATGAAATAAAATGAATAATAAATCAAAATGGGCTTTTTGAGTACATGTATCCAAAAGAGAAATCAATTCAAGGGCTTTCTGGTTTTTAACCAATTTTAAAGATTTTCAGTATATTTCATTCATCTACTGATTAAAGGGTTTAGTTTTAAACCATCTGCACTTATGAATGAAAAACTTTCTAAGACATAACAACAACAAAAAATGACAAAATCAAATTCTTTGTTTTCCAGACAAATACCAAACCTAATGAACTTCACAGTGAAGGGTGGGAGTTAAACCTCCCTAGACCGTAACCAGTTCTGGACATCTCTCCAAAAGGGTTGCACCGCATCACAACAAAAGAAAACATGCTCTAAAAGTTCAACATTTGTTTAACAAAAAACAATTATTTACATCAAAATTAAATTTCAATCTTAAAAATTAATTGGTAGGATAAATATAATTTAAAAATTTGAAGTTCACCTCCTAAGCTTTAGAAGGGAAGGGAAAAGACAAATCCCTTTCTTTTACCTTATTCAAATCTTTACGCACATCTACATGTCAAACAAGGTTTGGGTAATAAGGCTGTAAAATAACATTTCTAATGACTTTGTAAAAATAAAAAAATCACAACTTTCTAAGGAGATCTGCCTCAGACCAGGGCCACAAAATGTATTTTTTAACCATTAATGTAAAAAGGAATTGGAATGGCTCTGATCATTCTATTAAAAATAATCACACAACACTGCAGTTGGAATTTCTCACAAAACACACAGTAACACATTCCCATTATCATCCAAGAAATGGGCAATAGCCCAAATCCCTTTATATTTCCATTCCTCGAAATATACAAACTTTCTGCCAAACTTTATATATCTATTATTCCAAACTGGAGAGTTGTGGGGCGTAAAGTTATATGTGATCAATAGTTTCCAGTAGAGCAGCACTTGCTGATGGAAGACTGAAAGTTTCACTGGTAACGAGTTACTCAAAGTCATAATTAAAAGTTGATTCCCCCCAGTTTGTTAAAGATTGCACTGGGGGCAATAAAACAAAAAGAGTGGCTATTATGAATGAAGGATTTTACAAGATCAATAATAGATTATAAAAAATAAGCCAAGTACGGTTTATAACTGCAAAATAACTATAAAACAACCTATCAAAAATAAGAGTAAAACAGTTACTGATGCAGACAGACGTCTCATTCCCTCTGTCATATGAGGTGAAATATATTAGGCATTTATAGAGAAATTGAAACGATGGAAATCCCCAAACACAAAGATAATATTTCATGGGTTTAAGATGTGATGGAAATGATTAAATTATTTATTCTTGATGCAAGAAATGAAAACAAATTAGACACATTTCTCTCTTTATAGAGGTTATGCATTGACGTCAGTTTCCCGCGGGAACACACTCCCTCAGCCGGACTGAGTGGCAGAAGAGCTTCTGGATTTAATAAAGGAAACTGATAATTCTTTGTTTTACTCTCGTTTTCACAGTTTAAACTAAAGGTTGGATTCGATATAGTGTTTCTTACAACTTCCCAAAGGTCCAGTGATCATGGGTATTGAAATGCAGCAGGAATCGTGTTTCCTGACATTTATGTGAGCCTGATTTCGATAATAAACCAAAGAAATAAACCAAATTTGCCTGTGAATGCTTTATATAAATACAATATATGTAGGTTTAAATCCATGTAATCACTTATATCAATGTTATATATAGCGTCATATCGTCCAGCCTTAACATTTGTATAGTTTTTTGTCAGTGTTTTTTTTTTTAAACAGTCCAATTATGCAGAATATACGATGGTAAATATTTAATTTACGAGTTGTCAATACAATATATAACAATACAATAGGGTATAATTTTACCGCTAAATTCGGCATATTGACACAATATAACAACTGCTAATCTTTCTCTGCCTGGATCCAGATGTTTCTGTGAATCGCAGGATCCATTTGCGTCTCTGTTCTGTAGCTTTCGGCAGTCTGTAAAAATACACCTCAGATTTCTTGTCAAATTTAGTTGTACAGTCAATCTCGAAGCTCTTTCCCGTTTTAGATGCGTTTAGTGTTTTTTCCCCGGCATTCAAGCTGAAAACAAATGCTGCCGCTCAGCGTTTTCTATCGACTAACAAGATAGCTAAGCATCTCAAGAGAATAAAAGTGAAGGCCAGTTGCAAACCTACATGACAGTTTATCTTAGATATGCGTTTTCTAACTACACTATAATGGCTAAAACGGAGAGGCTCTGGAGGAGCTTCTTTCCTCAGGCCGTCAGACTACTCAACTCGGAAATAAAAACATTGCACTTTAAAGTCCCTGTAAAGGCAATTCTAAAAAAAAAATTCTAAACCCATTATAAATGTTAGAAATGTATTGCTAAAACACATTACAAAGACTGTGAACTGTGAATTACTGAATTGTGGAGTTAGACCGTTAAACAGTTTTTCACCATTGCTATTTTCCGGATTTTTTGGGCGGGGCTAAAACGGGGCTCGATGACGCACTGGAGCCCCTGGACACGCCCCTACTTGATGACGCACTGAGGCTGGCCCCTCCCCTAACAATAGAGCACATTCACATCAGTTTGCCGCTCAATCGCGAGTTACTGTCAGTACTATTAGTTACTACAGCCTACAGTGTGCTAGCTAGCTATGCCTTCGACATGGAAATGCGTAGGCTACTACCTGGATGCGATCATGTACAAAACAGATCGGTGTCTTTATTTAAATTTCCTAAAAACGATCACATCAAGAAGAGGTGGATTAATTTTGTGAAGAGCCAACCTTGATGAAGAGCTGAGGATCACCGCCAACACCCGCCTCTGTAGTGATCATTTTACACAGGATAGTTTTATAAACTGTCGTCTGAGACAACTGGGATTCACTGATAATCCGCTGTTACTGGTGAATGAAGCCGAACCGACTATCTCCCGCCTCGGCCTTCATCCTCTCGTCCCGAAAGCAGGATCAGCTAATATCACCGTCGGCACTCGGCACGCACCTTTCCCGCGAGTGGGTGTGGTTTCAGCGCAGCCAGCGGACACGCCCCCACAGCGGACACGCCCCCAGCATTTGAGAGCAGAGAATAATGCTCATTTTTTCAAGATTTTGATAGCTTATTTGATGAACTTGCCGGCTTTTTTCATCATTCAAATTTGGCTGGGTGGCTAATAACACATTTTTCTGTGGTGTGACAAACTCAGAACAGACTTAATTTTGACTTTACAGGGACTTTAAGGACTCTGATGACGATGTTTAATACATGGTACTGCACTAATACTATTTTAAAATTGTTGCATCTTAAATAATATTTAGGGTATGTTTTTATTACACAGTCTATAGGAATACCAGACTTACATTTCACTGCTTGTTGTATGATCTATAACTGGTATGTGACAAATAAACTTTGAACTTGAACTATAAGAATAACTAGTTTTAAAAACCAACAAAGATCAAGTTAAAAATAATTGTAAAAGTCACTTTATAAAAGTGTGAACAAACAAGTGATACATCTGCAGTATAAGAAAATTGAACACAAAAATGAAACTCATAATAAAGCATTATGACAATTTATATCATGAAGCAAAATTATATACAGGAATAAACCATTTATATATTGTCCATCTTTGAGTTGATCTGAATCCCCACTGAATCCACTGGTCTTGAAGATTAACTTTATTCACGGTGACAAACTTAGATGGTGTTTCTTTGTCCTGTCGCTCGCTACGGCTGCCCAGCTGAAAAAAACAAACAGCAGAAACCATCACAGAAGTTCTAATGGTTTCCACTAAAAATGAACGACACACGTCACGATTCAATACAAATTGCAATACTAAACTCACGATACGATACTATCATGATATTTTAAGTCAAAATAAAGGAGTTTTTTATTATTACTTTATTATTTTATTATCAGGACCCACAAATATTCCCCCATTGCATTATTAAACATTATATTCAGCATTATATATCATAGTTAAAGTGCAGTCTGTAAGAATGACTAGTGGTGGAAATAGGTACTGCAGTCCAAATCAACATATCGGAGTTCGTCGTTTCTTCCGCCTCCACAGACTCGACGCTCACACGGGTCGCCAGTTTGAGACGCGCAACAGGAACAAGCGCATTAGCGCAATGGACAATGAAAATTGGCAACGTGCAGTATCACAGAGCAAAGCAAAAACAAAGTAACGAGTATGTGACCTCAGCATGTTTCCTCAATATATGCAAACATATGTTATTTTTATTCTTAAGTAGAGTGCAAAAGTTACATATAGCACCTTTAATGTAGTAATGTCACAGAAACGTTCCTTTTTTCCTCCCTTATGAAAACAGACTGCTTATGATTCCTACTATTGATTTTCAAAATGAAATTGTTTATAACGCATAACATTGACTGTAAAATATGTACACTGAACAAAATTATAAAAGGCAACACTTTTGTTTTTGCCCCCATTTTTCATGAGCTGAACTCAAAGATCTAAGACTTTTTCTATGTACACAAAAGCCAATTTTCCTATTATAGAGTTTTAGGTATGGTATTGGCATATGTTGTTGAGTTTTGATATTATATGGTCACTGGGCTTGTTTTTAGCTATTTTTGATTGGCCATTGAGCTGGTTTTGTTACAGACCTTTTTAGTTTCCATTTAAACCAATACAATATAATGGTTCCCATTATAACCATTACAAATTCTTTCAAAGGGTTTGTATTGTTTTTTTCAGCAGGGTGGTTATGATTTTGGGGCCGTTTAAACAACACCGTTTTAAACTAAAATTGAAAACGTGTGCGTTTTGGCCATCCATTTGCATGACACCTGCGTTTTTGGTGCCTTAAAATGCAGTTTTTAAAAGTTTTAAAAAGAAACATTATCTTAATGTAAACTACAAAAATGTGAATTTGAGAAAACTGAAATCACGCGCATGCGTATTACGTATTCAGTATTTCTTTTCAAAGTGATTTGAAAGTGCTGGATCTGAAGATAAACTACTTACTGTGATTGTTTTTCGTATGTCTGTGTAGAGCAGATGATTGGCTGAAACTCTTCCCACATGCAGTGCAGTGATACGGTTTCTCTCCAGTGTGGATCCTCTGGTGTTGTTTCAGATGTCCTGACTGACTGAATGCCTTGTCGCAGTGTGAACACTTGTAAGGTTTCTCTCCAGTGTGAATCCTCTGGTGCAGTTTCAAACATGCAGTTGTAATAAAACTCTTCCCACATTCAAAGCACACACGTACTTCTTCACCAGTATGTATTCTCTGATGAATATTTAAATTCTGCAGATGATAAAAACTCTTCCCACACACAGAACATGAATGTGGTTTCTCCTGTGAATGAACTGTGAGGTGTCTCTTCAGGCCTGTAGCACTCACAAATGTTTTGCTACATTGATCACATTCGTGCAGTTTCTCTCCAGTGTGGATTTTCATGTGTTCCTTAAGGTTCCCTTGATGTGTGAAACTCTTGCCACACTGATCACATTTGAACGGTTTCTCTCCAGTGTGGATCCTCATGTGAACCTTGAAATGATGTTTGTGTTTGAAACTCTTCCCACACTGATCACATGTGAACGGCTTCTCTCCAGTGTGGATTTTCATGTGTTTCTGAAGGTTCCCTTGGTGTGTGAAACTCTTCCCACACTGATCACATGAGAACGGTTTCTCTCCAGTGTGGATCCTCGTGTGATCCTTGAGATTCTGTTTTTGTGTGAAACTCTTTCCACACTGACGGCAGGTGAAACATTTCTTGTCTCTTCTTTTCAATAAAGAAATGCTTTCAGTCTGTGAGAAAGATATTTCTTCAGTTTTGATATGTTTCTCCTCCTCTTCACTCTCCTCATTCTTCAGCATCATGTCTGTAATCAAAGTGTAAAAGTTACATTTGTTAGATAAATAAATCATAAAAAAAAATCTGTGAGAAATGTAAAGTAGACAATAGCTACACGAAATTATCATTTGATGCATTTTGTTTAATCTGTTCCCATGAACGAGGTATATTGATCTTCCATTTATTAAATATTTAATCAAATCCACAATTATCTAACATAATATTACCATAACTACCATATTGTAGTTATTTATCGCCCCCCAGGTCAACTGGGAAGCTTTGTAGAGGAGCTGGATGTGTTGCTGTCCTCTTTCCCTGAGGATGGCATCCCACTTGTAGTCTTTGGCGATTTCACATCCACCTAGCGAAACCGTATGCAACAGACTTCATCTCTCTCCTAGCCTCTTTCGATCTCAAACGCCTCATCACCACCGGTACTCACAAGTCAGGCAACCAACTGGACCTGGTTTACACACGCAACTGTATCACAGACAATATTTTGGTGAAACCTCTCCAAGTTTCAGATCATTTCCTCATTACTTTCAATCTACAACTCACTACCCATGCTCCACCAACCTCCCCACCATTTACTTTCAGACAAAACCTGCGCTCACTTTCTCCGTCCCATCTTTCCTCTGCTGTGTCATCTTCTTTTCCCTCACCCTCACATTTCTCATCTCTGGATGTGAATACTGCAACGGATACTTTATGCTCCATCCTAACCTCCTCTTTAGACAACATCTGCCCTCTCTCCTCCAGGCCAGCACGCACTACTCCCTCTAACCCCTGGTTATCTGAGGTTCTTCGTGAACACCGGACCAAGCTCAGGGCAGCGGAGAGGAAATGGCGCAAATCAAAAGACACATCTGACCTCAGTAGGTATCAATCTCTGCTCTCTGCCTTCTCTGTTGATGTTCACACCGCAAAATCTTCATATTTCCACGACAAGATCAACAGCGCCACTAACACACGTTCACTGTTCAAGACATTCAACTCTCTCCTCTGTCCACCTCCACCACCACCCACCTCCTCGCTAACTGCTGATGATTTTGCTAACTTCTTCACTAACAAAACTACAACTATCAGCAGTCAGTTCTCAGCTTCACACACACAGGAACCCAAACTAACCTCTCCCACAGCCAACAACCTTCTCTCCCCCTTCACTCCACTAACCGAGGAAGAAGTATCTAAACTTCTCCTCTCCAGTCATCCTACCACCTGCCCTCTAGACCCCATCCCCTCACACCTTCTACAAGCCATCTCTCCCACACTTCTTCCAGCTCTCACACACATCATCAACTCATCCCTCCACACTGGCATTTTCCCTACAGCATTTAAGCAGGCTCGGGTAACTCCTCTGCTTAAAAAACCAACATTAAACACATCACTTCTAGAGAACTACAGACCTGTCTCTCTCCTACCATTCATTGCGAAAACACTTGAACGTGTTGCTTTCAACCAAGTATCATCTTTCCTGTCTCTGAACAACCAGCTGGATGTCAACCAATCTGGCTTCAAGAAAGGACATTCAACTGAGACTGCATTGCTGTCAGTCACGGAAGCCCTGCGGATCGCAAAAGCTGCTTCCAAATCATCAGTTCTCATTCTACTGGACCTGTCTGCTGCTTTCGACACAGTGAATCATCAGATCCTCTTGTCCGCCCTCTCATCCCTGGGCATCACTGGAACCTCCCTCAACTGGTTCGAGTCCTATCTCACAGGTAGGTCCTTCAGGGTCGCATGGAGAGGTGAGGTATCCAAAGCACATCAGCTGACCACAGGGGTTCCCCAGGGTTCAGTTCTTGGACCGCTCCTCTTCTCCATTTACACCACATCACTGGGACCCATCATACAGGCACATGGTTTCTCTTACCATTGCTATGCTGATGACACCCACCTCTACCTCTCATATCAACCAGATGATCCCACAGTAGCTGTGCGGATCTCAAGCTGTCTGGCGGACATCTCGGCATGGATGAAGGAACATCACCTGCAGCTCAACCTGGCAAAGACTGAGCTTCTCGTCCTCCCTGCCAATCAGTCTCTACAGCACGACCTCACTATCCAGCTAGATTCATCCTCAATCACCCCATCAAGGTCGGTCAGAAATCTTGGAGTAATCTTTGATGATCAGCTGACCTTCACTGACCACATTACAAAGACAACTCGATCATGCAGGTTTGCTATGCACAACATCAGGAAGATCAGACCTTTCCTAACTGAGCATGCAACGCAACTTCTCGTCCAGGCCCTGGTCATTTCTAGGCTTGATTACTGCAATGCTCTTCTGGCTGGACTTCCATCATGTGCAACTAAACCTCTACAAATGATCCAGAATGCTGCAGCTCGTCTGGTCTTCAACGAGCCCAAAAGGGCTCAACGAGGATCAGTATAAAGCTGGTTTTGCTAAGAAGCTGCTCATGAATAAAGGATCGGTACCAGATATTCGTGTTCCTGCTGAACCTCCAGAAGAACTGAAGTGAGTGTAACGTTTTATTAAACTTTATATTAATATTTATATTAATCTTTGCAAATCGCTAGCTGCACGCTTCACAATGAATGAGTCTAAGGTTTACACTCATTACGGCATGTTTTCTATGTATGACGCTGTTGGGATTTAATAAAAATGGAGAAGCCATGTGTGTACACCCTATTATATCCTATATATATAACAGGATATAAGTATCCTATTATAGCTTGTAGAACCACATTTAACAGCAATAATAATGGCCTGACCTTGGGGTGAATTTACTGGGCCGTTCACTCCTTGGAAGAATGGCAACTGTCTTGAATGTTTTCCACTTGTGATTAATCTTCCTCGGTGCAGAATGATACACAAACACCAGAATAATTTATTACACAGGAATAAACACCAACCTCTTTGTTCGTCCATTCTTCAGTGTTCTGGATCTCTCATGTTCTCACTGTCCTTCAATAAACTCTGTCTTTGCAGATTTCAGCTCTTCCTGATGGTTTGATGGGAGTATTCCAGGATTTATTGGTGAATTGCAGTGGGAGGAGCTTCACTGAACGAGCATATGATCTGCTAAAATCAAGAATAAATCACAGAGTATAAAAAAGTATTTAAATATTTATGTTCATCTATCCATATAGTAAAGTAACTTTAGTAAGTGTTTTATAATTTTTATTTCTAAGAAAATACTCCACATACTTTATTCCTACATTTATCTCACCTCTCATTAACAAAGGCAAATGTTTTAAACAGAAAAGAGGGTCCAACAATTAATAGATGCCAAATATAAATGTATGAATAATATTTTTTTTTTTAAAGTGTGAACAAATTTGTTGAACAAATGTGTAAATTTAAAAGAAAAGAAAAAACTGCACAGACTGAATTTAACTTTATTTGTTTTTGTTAGTTATTTTAGTCTTATTTGAGACATGGTTTATCACAGATTAATTAAATAAATGCTGTTATGAAACGTACCTACATCTAGTAGTCTCAATATTTTAAAAAAGTAACGTTCAAACACAATTCAATGCATCCCGCACCTAAACAGGAGCCCTGGTTGAATCAGCCGGCACAGACCACAAACCCGTGAGTACAGTTTACAAACCCCTGGGAACGGATTGCGAAAGCGTCGGCACGGTTTATGAATTTGTGGGTACAGATTGCAAAAACTGAAGGCACGGTTTACAAATCTGAGAGCGTGGATTAGGAACTCGTGGGTACGGTTTATTAATCCGTGGGCACAGTTTGTTAAACCGAGAGAACAGTTTAAGAATTCGTGAGTACAGTTTATAAACTGAGGGGACGGATTGCAAAACTGTCGCCACGGATTGTTTTTTTTCTCACATAGTGACTTCCCGGGCTCCGTACTACACAGTGCCACCTTGTGGCAGGTCAAATTTATTAGGGATGCACCAATATGAGAATTTTGGCCGATACCGATAATTCTTTATTCTGATAAATCTAAATTCAAATTTTGATATACTTTGATAGCCTGAATACAAAAACAAAAGTCTAGTTTGAACCATGTAAGATTCCTTAACTTTTAAAATGTATTTATTTTACACTCCTATGGCCAACTTTCTTTATTAAAAAATCTTTGTTAATCAACTCAATGGTTGCTGAAGAATGCAACTAAACCCAAAGATTACAAAAGCCCATAAAACCCTTTTTTATTACAAAAGTGTATATGCAATTATGATATGACAGTCCCAATCATAGCTTTTAATGTTTTGCATTGAAGATGACTTGACATTGCTGTTTGATCGCGCACGCTAAAGCTGAAGAGAACGAGCAGCGGGAAACTGAAGAACTTTTCTAGCGTGTTGTTTAACTCAACGAAACGTACCCTATGTGAGATTAATCAGATATTTATATTACATAAACTTAATATTACGACATCTGCACAAAATGACGTGAATGCACAAGCGAACTTGACTGTGTAACCCAGTTCTGGATGCGCTATTCCCACAACAACACGCTGAAACGGCAACTAAACCCAGAGAACGTTTTATTACAATAGTGTTCTCATTATAATGGCATGCACAGTATATGACAGTCCCAATTATAGTTATAAATGTGCATTGCTGTTTGGAGCTAAAGTTGATCACCGGTACAATGAAGCGCTTCTGCATTGTTCATTAACTCCAAACGCATCCTATATAAAATTAATCAGATACACAAAATAAACTTTACAATGGCACAAAATGCTGCGAATGCTCAAGCAAACTTGACTGTGCTTGTCGTGAAGGCTCGACTCCATTGACGCGCGCTCTTTCCGCCACAACGCGCTGAAACACTGGCGAACAAGAATTCACAACATTCTTTTGTAGGCATGCTCTTATTATAATGTTATATGTGACAGATTTGTGATGCACATGTTGCTCTTAACTCTATCTTCCCTTTCGAAGTGATTCCAATCATTCAAAACCATCACGGCGAACAGCGCGCATCTCTCAACTGAAGTAAATAATCTATTATCGGCTTTGATCGGCTTAATTTTCTTATCGGATCGATAACTATAACATCAAAAAAGACCATTTATCGGCCGATATCAATATGTGGTCGATAAATCGTGCATCCCTAAAATTTATAGCAGCCATAAACCAGAGCGCACGCTGTTTTAAAGCAACACCAAAGCACTTTTCCTCTTCTGTCCCCCTACAGGTCGGAATTACCCATTACCGCTGTCGTAAAAAATTTAGCCTACCGTCGCACGCACGCTATTTGTTTATCCAGCGCTGGCTTTGGAATGAACGATGTCCACAGAACAAGGTAGAGTATGTTGCATGATTTTATGAAAGTATGAAGTATCACGACATTAGAAACGAAGAAAAACAAAATAATGACATTGCTTGCTTTTTTTTTTTTTGATTGTGTGAAACAGTAAATTTGAAACGGTCCAGCAATAGCAAGATAGGTTTACAAGGATGAAAAATAATAACTTATAGCTAACAGTTTTAGCATGTAATAGCCATTTGCATTGTCTGTATATGCCATTTATATGTACCTGCCGACTCCGAGTAGCTCCACCCAGGTTATTGTAACGCTTGCCGTAAAGCAAGTCAAATTTGTAGTTTATGATGTCTCATTCGAACTACAGATCCGCTACCCGATCTGGCAAACTTGCATAGTGCGGTTATAGCCGATAGAGGGCCGCAAAGCGAATCCAGAAATGCCTTTCACCCTGTTCCGACTTGATGAACCACTGATACGATTTTGAAAACATCATTTTAAGGTAAAAAATAATCTTTGGCGTTGCTTTCTTTAAAGCCTGACAAAGCTAAGTGTTCATTTTCGGATGGAATAATTCACATACTGAAGTGTAGCAATAAATAATAATAATACCAGACTTTTTTGAGGCAAGTAAAAGGTGCTCCAATTATTTTATGCTGTTTATATAGCAGAATCTAAGATGGTCAAGTAACCTTTATTTATTTAGCGCTTTTTACAATACAGATTGTTTTTTGTTTCAAAGCAGCTTTACAGTGATACTGTGTTAAGCACATGGATTCAAACATTTCGACACGCAAAAGCAAAGCATTCATGTAAAAGTGTAACGTTAGCTTTATTTTTATCGATCATGTGTTTCTCTTAAAACAGACACGGAAATTGATTAAAAATTGCTCTGCGGATTAATCAGCATGATCAAACACTTGCGCGGTCATATTTGTATATGACCTTAAAATAACTAGTCAATAATATGGATAAAGGGAGGAATTTGATTACACTATTTCAGATAGCCCGACTGGATAACACAATAGCCCCGGGACGTCGGGCTAGCGATTTTGCGAGCCCTGCTAACATTGATTCGTTTTATGTACATTTACTCACCTGTCTAATAAAGTATATGCAAGAGCGGCGATATTAATCGTCGTTTTAGTTCTCCTTTAATCCCAAAGTCTGCTTGCCATGGTCCATGTTTGAACGAAACAACAACAACAACAACAGCGTGCGACTAGACGTAACGCAGTCCACGTCTGTCGCTATGGTTACTTTGGCAGTACAAGCAGAAACCAAACCAGGGATAACCACGTGGATATTACGTCATTGACAGGCGAAGTGACGGGCACTATTTAAAATTGTGATTTTTTTCTGAATTCACAAATTGGAAACATTTAGGATAATATAAGTCCACGTTTGAAAGAAATGTATAACACACCGTGTAAGTGCTTTTTGGAAATTTTGATACAAAAACCGTACATATTGTACCCTTTGTGGCAATTAACGTATTTGAAAACATCATCATAATAAATGAGGTGAAAACATGATCTATTGACATAATAAGAGGCATGAAATAAAGAGGGTTTTAAGCTGCTCTGATGCAGATGCGAATGAGCCATACTCATCAGAATCAATACATTAAAACAAGCCATTCAGGATCAGCAACATACTTTATTTTAAGTATTTTCTGGTATAAACAGATTGTTTGTGTCAGAATTGCTGAAAGCATAAACGTGCAATTACTATCATTTCTCAAATGATACAGAAAAATAGCAGTAAAGATAGACACGAATGACACCCATTAACCAATGTAATTTGTCCATATGAATCTTAAGTGTTCCATTTCCTAATAACTGCATTCATAACGTAGATTGCCAACATCTTACCATTTTTGTATTAAGAGAAACAGGCAATTCCTAAAATCTTCTTTAAAAATAATTGTTTTAGTTAGCAGACACAAATAGCGCCGCCGAAGAGGAACCCAATGAAAACCAGTCAGAAACGCCCCCGTAAATGTTGCTTAAACAAACGGTCTTACCACAAAAGTCGTGACCTGCTCACCTCAGAAGACACTTCACACTCTTCTTTTACTGTCTATGTTCACGCTTCACACTGACTGAAGGAGCGCGCGAAATTATGACGTCACCACCGCAAGGCGAGAGCAAAGGTAGATGATCAAAAACGCGATTATTTAAAACGGCAGTATCAGTTAACATCTATAATAAAAAAACAACATATGACATTTACAATTTAATTTTGAAAACGTGCCTTTTCATCTATGTAGATGCCCTCTCTAAAGTTTGTATTATCTGTTAGTATTGTATAACCCGTTTTAAGTTTCCTTATTATAAAAGAAATTGATTCTTTTGTTGAGCCTTCTATGCATGCCTGTATTTTCTTTGTATAATAATAATAAAAATATAATAATTTTGTTGTACTCAGATTTTGTATTTAATAAAAAAAAAAACAACATGTAAACCAAAAAAAAAAAGGGTAGCTACTAATGAAGACAGTCTTATTCCCTCTGTCATGTGTGGGGTGAAATAGGTATTTTTCAAGAAATTTATAACATGGAAAGCCCCAAACACAATAATATTTCATGGCTTTTAGAAGTAACTACAATTATGAGATGATTTATTCTTGGTGTAATAATGGTGGTGAATCTTGGTGAATCAGCAGTCACTAAAAAGAGACAATGATTGTTTTTGATCAAATGATTTATTGGCTACTTGAAGAAAAAGAAAAAGAAAATTTGAAAACGAATTAGATTAATTTCTCTCTTTATTGTATTATATAGCAAAGCATCTCAAGAGAATAAAAGTGAAGAAAGCCAGTTGCAAAGCTGCATGACAGTACATCTTACATGTGTTTCCTAAACACATATGTAAGTGGAATAATAATTAGGTTCCTAGCCCTACTTTTTTATAAAAGTGACATGTGATCCATGCAGTATAAGATAACTGAACATGAAATGAAATTCATAATAAAGCATAATGATATAATTTATATCATGAAGCAAATAGATATATAAGAATAAAACTTTTATATATTGTCCATCTTTGAGGTGATCTGAATCTCACATTTAAAAATTTCTGGTCTTGAAAATGAACTTCATTCACTGTGACAAATTTGGATGATGTTTCTTCGTCCTGTGGTAAGGGCAGATTTTGTGGCTGTTTACACGACTCCGTTTTCAACTAAAAGTTTAAAACTTTGGTTTTGGCTACACATTTGATGAGGATGGAGCTTCACACTTGAAAGTGCTGCATCTGAAGATGATCTACTTACTGTGATTGTTTTTTGTATGACTGTGTAGAGAAAACGCTTGGCTGAAACTCTTCCCACATGCAGTGCAGTGATACGGTTTCTCTCCAGTGTGGATCCTCTGGTGTTGTTTCAGATGTCCTGACTGACTGAATGCCTTGTCGCAGTGTGAACACTTGTAAGGTTTCTCTCCAGTGTGAATCCTCTGGTGCCGTTTCAAATCGGCAGTTGTAATAAAACTCTTCCCACATTCAAAGCAAACATGTATTTTTTCACCAGTATGTATTTTCTGATGAACCTTTAAATTTTGCAAATCATAAAAACTCTTTTCACACAAAGAACATGAATGTGGTTTCTCCTTTGAATGATATTTCAGGTGTCTCTTCAGGGCTGAAGCACTCACAAATGTTTTGCCACATTGATCACATTCGTGCAGTTTCTCTCCAGTGTGGATGATCATGTGTGTCTTAAGGGTTCCCTTTTCTACAAAACTCTTCCCACACTGATCACATGTGAACGGTTTCTCTCCAGTGTGGATCCTCATGTGAACCTTGAAATTTTTTTGGTGTGTGAAACTCTTCCCACACTGATCACATGTGAACGGTTTCTCTCCTGTGTGGATCCTCATGTGAATTTTGAGACTCTTTTGGTGTGTAAAACTCTTCCCACACTGATCACATATGAACGGTTTCTCTCCAGTGTGGATCCTCATGTGAACCTCGAGACTTTGTTTGTATTTAAAACTCTTTCCACACAAAGAACATGAATGTGGTTTCTCCTGTGAATGAACTAACATGTGGCTCGATAGGCCTGTAGCCCTCGAAAATATTCTGCCACATTGATCACATTCGTACAGTTTCTCTCCAGTGTGGATTTTCATGTGTTCCTTAAGGTGCACTTGTTGTGTGAAACTCTTCCCACACTGATCACATGTGAACGGTTTCTCTCCAGTGTGGATCCTCATGTGAATTTTGAGACTATTTTTGAATGTGAAACTTTTTCCACACTGACGGCAGGTAAAACGTTTCTTTTCTCGTCTTTTCAGTAAATAAAAACTCTCAGTCTGTGGGCAAGTTTTTTCTTCTGTTTTGACATGATATTTCTCCTCCTCTTCACTCTCCTCATTCTTCAGCATCACAACTGAAATGAAAGCAAAAAAGTAAAATTTTAGGGTCATTTAGCATGTTCTTAACTACACTGAACAAAATTATAAACATAACACTTGTTTTTGCCCCCATTTTTCATGAGCTGAACTCAAAGGTCCAAGACTTTTTCTATGTACACAAAAGGCCTATTTCTCTCAAATATTGTTAAAAAAATCTGTCTAAGTCTGTGTTAGTGAGCACTTCTCCTTTGGTGAGATAATCCATCCACCTCACAGGTGTGGCATATCAAGATGCTGATGAGACAGCATCATAATTCCACAGGTGTGCCTTAGGCTGTCCACAATAAAAGAAAACCAGTCAGTATCTGGTGTGACCACCATTTACCTCACGCAGTGCAACACATCTCCTTCGCATAGAGTTGATCAGGTTGTTGTTTGTGGCCTGTGGGATGTTGGTCCACTCCTCTTCAATGGCTGTGCGAAGTTGCTGGATATTGGCAGGACCTGGAACACACTGTCGTATACGCCGATCCAGAGCATCCCAAACATGCTTAATGGGTGAAATTTCCGGTAAGTATCCTGGCCATGCAAGAACTGGGATGTTTTCAGCTTACAGCACAACATGGGGCCGTGCGTTATCATGCTGCAACATGAGGTTATGGTCTTGGATGAATGGCACAACAATGGGCCTCAGGATCTCGCCATGGTATCTCTGTGCATTCAAAATGCCATCAATAAAATGCACCTGTGTTTGTTGTCCATACCATAACCCCACCGCCACCATGGGCCACTCGATCCACAATGTTGATATCAGAAAACCGCTCACCCACACGACGCCATACACATTGTCTGCCATCTGCCCAGTACAGTGAAAACCGAGATTCATCCGTGAAGAGAACACCTCTCTAAAGTGCCAGACGCCATCGAATGTGAGTATTTTCCCACTAAAGTCGGTTACGACGACGAGCTGCAGTCAGGTCGAGACCCCAATGAGGACGACGAGCATGCAGATGAGCTTCCCTGAGACGGTTTCTGACAGTTTGTGCAGAAATTCTTTTGGTTATGATTGTTGCAGCAGCTGTCCGGGTGGCTGGTCTCAGACGATCTTGTAGGTGAAGATGCTGGATGTGGAGGTCCTGGGCTGGTGTAGTTACACGTTGTTTGCGGTTGTGAGGCTAGTTGGATGTACGGATGGCACAAAACCCACGGTTCGGTTTGTATCACGGTTTTAGGGTCACGGTTTTCGGTTCTGTACGGTTCTTGTTGTTATTTTTTCTTTTAATCTTTAACACTCCAGAAATGTACTTCAGCATATGATATATCTTAATTATCCACAATTTAAGATACAGTATTAACAAAAATGTTATATCATGCGCAAACTGAATTTGACTTGACTTTAAGCACATTATTGGGACCATCTCACAGGAAAGCTAGGTGAGATTTTGATACAGCAAGAGAGAAGACATTGATGACATGCTTTTCGTTTATTTGGCAAAAAAAGTAGAACGTGTATCACTATCTCTACAGGAACTTATGTGCATTTTTAGCACACAAAGATTGAAAATTAACTTGCATTTATCAAACCGCCAACTTAAGTGTAGCTCTTACAAAAATTGTATCTTTTAAAAGAAAAAGAGAGGAACTCTTAAAACTCTGTCTTTTAAATAAGTCAAAATACATGAAACATAATTGCCTATAATTAGGCTATAGCAATATCAAAGGCCATAATCATAAAGTGAAACAAGTTCACAATGCTTCAATTCCCTGAGAGTGAGGATACACTTTTTTCACTTGAAATTAAAGTGCAGTATTTGGAAACATATGACTGGAGTTCTTATCTAAACTTAAAGTGCCAATGTAGCTGCTATATATTTAAATATCATAACATACCCACACACCGGACTTATACGACACTGGCGCATCCTCCAACTCCGGTTTGCCTTCCTTATCTCTCCCACTTGCCACTTCTCCGCATGACGTGTCCTGCAGCGCTCCATACTCCACTCTTACTGGCGTGTTCGAGTTGAACCGGCGCTGCACCGAGCGATCGGTAATGACATCAAAGTACCGCGAGAGTGATTGAAAAGCATACGGAGCCGTCGCGCTCGCGGTACTTTGATGTCATTCGCCGATCGTTCTGTGCAGGACCGGTTCAAGTCGAACAAGCCTCATTTGTATGTCCACACACGTCTTATTTCGCGCGAAAAGGAAAGGCATGTCTGAGGTCACATACGGGAACGAGGCTACATTGCGCATGCGTCGAATCGTGAGACGCACACACGCTCCGAACCGAGACGAGAGAACGAACGGTTCGGATGTTTTTTCATGTACCGTGCCACCCCTAGTTGGATGTACTGCCAAATTCTAAGAAACATCTTTGGAGACGGCTTATGGTAGAGAAATGAATATTCAATTCACGGGCAACAGCTCTGGTGGACATTCCTGGAGTGAGTCAATTGCACACTCAAAACTTGCGACATCTGTGGCATTTTGCTGTGTGATAAAACTGCACATTTTAGAGTGGCCTTTTATTGTGGACAGCCTAAGGCACACCTGTGAAATAATCATGCTGTCTAATCACCATCTTTATATGCCACACCTGTGAAGTGGATGGATTATCCCGGCAAAGGAAAAGTGTTGCGTTTATAATTTTGTTCAGTATATTTTCGCGAAAGTAGTTTTTTAAAAAATACTCTCCAATTTTAAAGGGGTCATATAATGCCATTTTTGTACAAGCTACCATATATACCCGAATATAAGACGACCCCCCCCCCCCCCCCCCCCATTTTCCACTTTTTTTTCACTTTTTGTGGGAAAAATCTGGTTTTTAAAAGAAAATTATTTTAAGAGCAAATTTCCGAGGCGTTGTTCCAAATGCCTCACATCACCTGTGCCTCGTGTAGAGGCCCCCCTCGTCGGCGGAGACCGGCACATATGCGCTTCCTGATTGGCCATGACTGCGGCTGCCCTGAGTGCAACGGGATGGATTTAACCCTGCGGGGTCGTCTGGCTGTTTTCGACGACGATCCGGCTCCCGCTCTCTCTCTCTCCCTCTGCTTGAGCCGCGCAAGAAAAAGCGCCGTTCACAGAGGATGCCAGAGCGGACGGAGACAAGCGAGCAGAAACCCGCCAACCCCCGAGAATAAAACGATTCGCGGGACTCCCGCAAACTAGAAATATCTATGAATAAAACATAAAAACTAATATATTTTTATTCATCTGTTGCAGAAAAGCAACAAGAACAACTAAAACAAAATAAAAATGATTTACAGGCCAGAGTTTCTATTCATAACATGTCTGCAGCGTTGAGCGATGTAGCCAATCACAGACATATGTGTTGATTTCTTGAACGCAATGGCCAATCACAAGCATTCAAGATAGACTCCCCTCACCGCTCTAAACTGACTTTTTGTTCAGAGCTGAATTCTGTATGCTGGCAAATCCTCTAATTATAACCAACAAAGTGTGGATATTATGAAAGATTCATTGTGCAGTCAGCATCAATGTAATAACAGAGATGTGTGAGATCGCGATGAACTGTCAGCTTTTTAGAAATTATTAAGGGAGCGCACTTTGCGCGCATTCAGTCATGCCAAACCATGCACGCAGGAGCTGCTTGCTTTTATGTTAAATTAACAGTGGTTTGTGTGTTAATGCTTTTTAACAAATAATTTATTATAGGGTAGGGTCGGGTTTTGTTTTCATCCATTTTATTTATTATTTTTGGTATTTATTCAAGTGCATTATTTGCTAACAGAGAACAGAGACTGAGAGTCCATTGATTGCTTTTATTGTTTTTGGTTGTTTTGTTAATTTATTGTGGATATTTAAAATGTTTTCCATTTTCAGTGTTAAATAGTCTTTAGACATACAAGTTTATTGATCTTCGAAAAGGTGTACCTGCATTATTATGCCATTATCATTATTTTAGATGTAAATGGTCTCGGAATTACATGTACCATTATATGACCCCTTTAAACAAACGATTCGATTGACAGCGGCAATCCTAAAGGCAAAGACATTTAGAAAGAGGAGTTCTACCATGCGGTATGAATGGGCGTGTGCCAAAAATCGTGTGGTATACAATCTTTTACGCACATGAAAAACGTGAAGGCGCCCCCTGGTGGCCGATTTCTTTTAGAGTTTATGACAAGTCTCTAGGATCATGAATCAAACATCTGTTAACCTTGTCTGACAGCGGCTCAAACTTCATTAGGCTCCACCGGATGCGTTTTCGAGATACGCGAATGTCCTTAAAAGGCCGTCTTTTGTACCTTAAAAAATCCCAAATGAGAATTTAGGTCGTATCTGAGGCAACGATATAAGACACTTAAACCCACGCCTGACGGCTGAGTAGCACCGGCGGTGGTCCGATAAAACACTTTTTTTACGAGAATGTTGTTTCACATGAATATTATGACAGGAGTGAAGCAGAAAGCTTTGTTTACAAAAAAAATAAAAGGTTAGCAATTAAATGTTACATCGCAGCCATTGAAACGTTTGGATCCATGACGAATGAGAGAGTTGTGCTCGAGCCCATAATTTAAAGGGATACTTCACCTCTGGGAAGATGAATGTGCATTTAATATTGGTCATTTATATAGAAGAAATGTGAAATTATTTTTGAAATTGAAGCATTCTAGACTGAGAAAAGGCAGAAAATGTATTTTTTACTCATGTGGCTGAAAGACAACAACTCCCAGAATGCACTTGCTTTGCTGCCCTTACGAGGCCACTCCTAAACAACGCCTACCGGTTACAGGCGGCAGAATCGGAAAAATGGATACAACTAGGCTTGCTTTGATACATTGTGAGTTATTTGATAAATTTCCATCGAAATGGTGCTAAATTGCGTTGTGCCGGGATGCACTAGCCTAATGTATATAACACAACTTAGACTTTCACATAAAAAATATGATGCAAGGCAGGACCATGTCAACAGAGTAGCTTAGTAGCTCTGCATATGAACTGTTTTCTTCCAATTGAAATCACTATTTCTCTAAGCTAATACATTATCTAGGCTAATCCAAAAAATCTGAGAGAAATGTAAAGTGAGAGTAGACAAGAAATTATGATCATTTTGATGCAGTTTCATGAACGAGGTACACCCACCTTCCAGTTTTTGCTTTTATAAAACATTATCGGCACGAATCCCATGTTTCTGTAGTGAGAACTATTTAGTATTTGAACAACTCCACAATTATCTAACATGAAAATTAATTAACATTAAAAAAATATATACAATATTGCTACAGTTCTGACAGTCTCTCAGATGGATATTTAATTTATTTAACTAAAAACCAACTTTTTTTCACAACACTTTCCATTCATTCCATTTCATTCTTTTTAAAATTATAAAATTTTCCTTTTGGGTATGATGGGAAATATGAAGTATGATGGGAAAATAATCTAAATCATAGTAGTGTCGACTGCATTAATCAACCCTCTTACCAAAATGATTAGAGAAAAAACTATATATTATGAAATACAAATTTATCAAATACTAAAAAACAAGCTTTGCTAAATTCATGTTAAATGTGCTGTTATCCATTCTGAATTTTGTTTCATTTTAGTATGTTTAACGTTTATCGCTGAAAAAAAAAAAAAAAATCAATGGAAATCAAAATCAGTGTCAAGGTTGTAAAGTGTATTTAGGCATGTCCCAAATTCTGTTGACAGGGTAGGGGTGGGTAATCTGACGATTTTATATTGTGATCGATCTTGATGACGTCCAATCCGATCTTGTTGACGTTTCAAGCGATTCGTAGAGATTGGGATCTTTTATGTTCTCGTAATAATGTTAAAATACTGCCTGCTAGATGGCTGTGCTGACTGGCCAAATGATGTTATGTGTCTCTATCATGTGACTTTCATCTGTGGTGGACAGTTATAAACGACTATGAAAACGTGATAATCAAGATAAAATAATCATTGTGCTGCATGACATTACTTTTAAAGCCGTGTGCTTTCACCCCTCCTTAAACCTAAACTTAACGTCTAAATCAGTCAAACCATGCAACGGGACTCTACTGCAGATATCATTTATTTTAAAATTGTTCTTAAAATGTTATTAAAAGCGCATTAAACTGCAAAAGAGACTGATGCGAGACAGGGTGGAAGACGGACGAGCAAAGTATACTTGGGGTTTCAGGCGCGCCTAAACGGTCAAATATACAAAATACAGAAATATGTCAAAATGTCCGTCCTGGTGGATATTTACCTAAAGACAGTCAGTTATGTCTTAAGTGAATAAACAGTTGGGAAAGAAATCGGATGCGTGTCATTATATTAGATAGATCTATTCCTTCGATCTGGTTAAAAGACAAAGACAAAATCACTTAGTGCTCCTAACTTTAGCAGCTTTAATAAGAATCAATGTATATTTTATTCATACACTGAAGACTATGCAGTGTTTTAAAGTTTAACTCAGGGTTTAATTATTGTTTTGATTGTTTAATGCAATATGGTGTTTTAAATTGTGCAAACGGATCCATAGTTCCAGTCCTCGATAGTATATCTCAAAATTGGGAAGATTGCAATTCAGATCGTGGATCATGATTACTTGTTATGAGATTGTGATTCTTTTATGACATCATGGGAAGATCGCCCCAGCCCATTACAGAGTTACAAAAATTATGAAAAAGATATAACATAATAAAATAAATGTAAAATAAAACAGCTCAGATCATAATTATTTTGGTCTTCTAGTATTGTCAACTAGAAAATTTTGTATTTGTATCTAATTTTGTACCTTGCGCATAGAAAGTGTCTTCTACATTATTTATTGGTTTAATTATGTTTTTTCCTCCTACAAACACTAAATCTACTACTTCCTATTCTTATTGTTCCTCATCCTCATTAATGAAGAATCAGTAATAAACACCAACCTCTTTGTTCGTCCATTCTGCAGTGTTCTGGATCTCTCATGTTCTCACTGTCCTTCAATAAACTCTGTGTTTGCAGATTTCAGCTCTTCCTGATGGTTTGATGCTCGTCTTCACTTGTAGCTGATGGGAATATTTCAGCATTTATTGGAGAATTGCAGTGGGAGGAGCTTCACTGAAGGAGGAGGAGCTTCACTGAAGGAGGAGGGGCTTCACTGAAGGAGGAGGAGCTTCACTGAAGGAGGAGGGGCTTCACTGAAGGAGGAGGGGCTTCACTGAAGGAGGAGGAGCTTCACTGGAGGAGGAGCTTCACTGAAGGAGGAGGAGCATCACTGGAGGAGGAGGAGCTTCACTGAAGCAGGAGGAGCTTCACTGAGGGAGGAGGAGCTTCACTGAAGGAGGAGGAGCTTCACTGAAGGAGGAGGAGCTTCACTGGAGGAGGAGGGCCGTCACTGAAGCAGGAGGAGCTTCACTGAGGGAGGAGGAGCTTCACTGAAGCAGGAGGAGCTTCACTGAGGGAGGAGGAGCTTCACTGAGGGAGGAGGAGCTTCACTGAGGGAGGAGGAGCTTCACTGAGGGAGGAGGAGCTTCACTGAGGGAGGAGGAGCTTCACTGAAGGAGGAGGAGCTTCACTGAAGGAGGAGGAGCAGATCTGATCAAATCAAGAAGAAATCACTTACTGAGTTTGTGTTCGTCAGCAAAAAAAGGCCATCATGTCAATCATGTCGTTTCAAACCTGTAAGATTTTCGTTTAACTTACAAAAAAAATAAAAATAAATGATGAAACCTTAAGGATTTCCGTCTCTCCATTTAAAGTCGATTCCCCTAAAACTTGTATAATATAATGTATAATAATGCAAAGGGGGAATATGTGTATCCTGATAATAATATATAATAGCAATAATGTTACTTTAATAAGAATAAAAAGTATTTTAAAAAACTCTTTATTTTGGCCTTAAAATAAGTATTGAGTCCTGTAGCGCGTTTTGTATCCAATGGCGACATGAGTGTATTGTTACAACCCTGTCATCAAGTGTTCGAAAATAGAAACAAATAAAGTGTGAGAGTAAACATACAATATACATATGCGTCTAATTTCATTGTTATGGCCTTTGTGTAGACATTTAAAGATGGCAATTTTTGACTGTTTGGATTTAATCATTTGTTAAATTTACTACTACATTTTTACATTTTAAAGATTTATCACTTAACAGTAATGAATGGACTATGAACTAACATGAATGATCAAGGTATAACTAACTCACCCTATTTCTAGTAGACATCATAATAGTGTCGTTTGCTCTGTTGACAATAAAATGAGCTTAATGTGGAAATTTACAGATCTGAAGACATCAGCATAATGAATGAGGTGAAAACAGGATCTATTGACATGAAATAAAGAGGCTTTTCAGCTGCTCTGATAATAGACTATCAACACTCATTCAACAAGCCATTCAGGATCATCAGCAGATCATCCCACTTTAGTATTTGCTGGTAACGTTAGAAACAGATTGTTTGAGTCAGAATGCTTAAAGCCCATAAAGCTGCTGTAATATTACATTATTTCTCAAATAATACAGAAAAAATTGCAGAAATATAAAGACAGCCACTACTTACATCGTTATCAACTGTTGTTTTTTCAATACGAATCTGAATATAGTTCGATCTCCTAATAACTACATTCATAGCAAAGTACTTCACTAAGACCTTACCGTTTTTTATGTGAATAGAAACAGGCAAATAAAACGTTATTCTTTAAACCTTACCGTTTTTTATGTGAATAGAAACAGGCAAATAAAACGTTATTCTTTAAAAATAAGCGCTTTAGTTAGCAGACACACAAATAGCGCCGAAGCCGATGAAAACATTAAAAAAATTACCTTATAAATGTTGCTTTGATAAACTGTGTTACCCACGAAATAGAATGAACTGCTCACCACTCGCGCCTGAGTGAAGGAGCGCGCGTTAGTGATGACGTCATCACCGGGAGACTCTTTAATGTGAAGTTCGGATCATTTTACTGACTCGGATCTTTGAATCTCGTTCATCAAATTGAACAAATCTTTTTTTTAAAGTCATTTCGTTCATTTCAGCAGAAAATAATTAAAATGTTACGTATTAATAGCCACATTTTCCAAACACATCAAAATGCTGATCATTTTTATTGAAAGATCTGTCATTAGTCTTTAGTCTGCCACAAAAAAAACACAACAATATTAAAATCATGAAGTCAAATGTCATTGTGAAAAAAAAATAGGCCAAAGTATCAATCAATCACTCCTTTTTACGACTGGCTGCCTGCACACACACAACCTCCACGCTCGTTTTTAATGTTCATGAACAATATAATTGATTACTTTGCAAAAGCTCAAAATAATAATCATACCATACACGGTTGGTCAACAACGTTCACTCAAATGTCTCAAGGTAATAAACAATCAAATGTCACCATTACGTTTTCATAAAAGCCAAACAGGCTAATCCGCCGAAGACTTGCGGGGTTCAGGCTGTTTTATTGATCTGCTAAGTAGAATATTCCAATAACAATACATCCTTTTTCTGTTATAATTTACTCAAAATTTCAAAAAGTCTAATTATCGGTCATATTTTTCAGCATGTTATATCACACTCAAGAATCTTGAACTGTTTTGCTAATCACTAAACTACATGTAGCGCTGATTTAATTAGTAGATATTTTGACACATTCACGGGAACAATTTATTTTATTTTTTTCCCCGAAAAAGACAATATAGCCAATGCAATGGCGTTCTTCCTTGTTGGTCAGTGACATGAACACCTTAGCATGTTAGCAATGGACACAAGGCTAATGTTACCGGTAGGCCATACACAAAAACATAGTTAGCATCTTTTATTGGATATGTTTTATGTTCCATGTTGTACTTGATATTGCAACAGAAACGTTAAACTCTCTCTTTTCCAGCACTTTAGACGCAGTTGCTCCGTTGCGCTTAAAGAAGATTAAAGAAAATAGTCCAACGCCGTGGTACAGCGAGCACACCCGGGCCCTTAAGAGAGCAGCCAGAAAAATGGAGCGAAACTGGAAGAAAACTAAACTAGAGGTATTTCGGATTTCGTGGAAAGAGAGCTCGATTGCTTACAGAGAGGCTTTAAAAGCTGCTAGATCTGCTTATTTTTCAAACCTATTAGAAGAAAATTAACATAATCCAAGGTATTTATTTGAAACAGTGGCTAAACTAACGAAAAAGAAAGCTTCAAGCTCAGAAGTGTCAAAGCAACACAGCAGTGATGACTTTATGAACTTCTTCACTTATAAGATTGATAATATCAGGGACAAAATGATAACTATGCAACCGTCTACCACAGTATCGCATCAGGAAGTGCATTGTAGTCTCCCTGAGGAAAAATTTGATTCATTTGTTGCTATAGGAGAGGAAGAATTCCGCAAACTCGTTAATTCATCTAAATCGTCAACTTGTATGTTAGATCCTATACCGACTAAGCTACTGAAAGAGATGTTTCCAGAGGTCATATATCCTCTTCTTAATATCATTAATTCATCTTTGTCTCTAGGATACGTACCAAAAACCTTTAAACTGGCTATGATAAAACCGCTTGTTAAAAAAACACAACTTGATCCTACAGAATTAGTCAATTACAGGCCGATCTCGAATCTGCCTTTTCTGTCAAAGATATTAGAAAAAGCAGTATCTTCACAACTGTGTTCCTTTCTAGAAAGAAATGATATCTGCGAGGATTTTCAGTCCGGATTTAGACCGTACCATAGTACTGAGACCGCTCTCATTAGAGTCACAAATGATTTGCTCTTATCGGCAGCAAATCATAAAACAGGTATTTTTAACATGAAAAGTTGCGCAATGCACCTTTAACATATTGGCAAAGAATAATAGAAAAACAGTTAACGTTACCAGATACCAAATATAAACCATGTAAGAATAAAAAAGTATTATATACATAAATATACACATTTGCAAGAAACAAATAACCCACCAATTGAGTTTGACTTAACTACTTGTTTTTTTATATGAAACTTGGTTTGGTTTATCACAAATTAATGAAATAAATTAAACTTACCTATAGATTACCCGTAGATAGAATAGATCGTGTCATCTTTCTGATTTTATATTGTCAAGTCTGTTGCCCTTAAAATGAGATCTGAAGACAGAAAAAAAGTCTCTATTAACAGGATACAGATCCAAAACAGATCCAAAACAGGATCTATTGACATGTAATAAAGAGGCTTTTCAGATGTTCAGATAATAGTGATGATCCATAGACTATCAAAGGCTGGGTATTGACACAAATTTCACAATTCGATTCAATTTTGATTCACAAGCTTGCAAAACGATTCGATTTCGATTCAAATCAAAAGATCGTGCGTTTTAATGCATTTGACGTAGTTGACACAAATTAAGTTATGAAGTGAATGAATGTACATTTTTAGGGAAAAAAACATTTTCAGAAAAACCTGTTCCCTTATATGGCTCATTAGCTGAGACCTTTGTCTAAAACATATCAGTTTAGTTTAAATGTATTATTAAATATTAAAAACGAACTTCTAAAACATGTTTGTCCCTTATTACCTCAAGAAACAGTGATTATTATTTCTATCGCCGAACACGATGGAAACCGTTCAGAAATGGTCGCGTAAAATGTTATTTTAACAGCGTAAAGAGTATTTAACAGTAACACGAAAGCGCGTGAACCGTTTACCTCAGAAGACTCTACACCACTGACTGAAGGAGCGCGCGCTGGTGATGTCGTCATCACCGCGAGTCGAAATCAACGGTAGATTATCAAAAACCCGCCAAATTCTGTATAAAACAGCAAAACATCAATAAAACATATAAAACAAAAATAAAAACGCTTACAGACATAGACAGACAGCAGTCCGTTCAATCTCAGTCATGAGCGGGGTGAAATATATTAGACATTTAAAGCTTAAATTGAGAAATTTAAAGTCCAAATCAATCATATTTTAATGGCTAAATTACTAAAATTGCTAACGGCTTAACTAAAATTATGAAATTATTTATTCTTGATGCAAGAATAATAAGTAGACAGAAAAATGAACAATTAAAGTTAACTTGTGAAAATACAAAGTGTAAACAAATGTGACAGATCTCTCTACAATAGAGAGAAAAATAACAAGAACAGTTTGAATATTTTCCTTCATAAAAGTATAAACAAATCATTCGAAAATTGTACATAACATTTAACTCATAATAAAGTATATTGATATTTATACCATGAAGAAAAATTATATAAAATAATAATTCTCTCACAGTTGAAACTGCTGGTCTTGAAGATTAACTTTATTCACTGTTACAAATTTAGAAGATGTTTCTTTGTCCTGTCGCTCGTTGTGGCTGGTTAGGACAGATTTGGAAGAGATTTTATTGCTTGAGTGTATAATTGTCACGTTTGGTGAGGACACAGCATTAGACCTGAAAGTGCTGGATCTGAAGATGAACTACTTGCTGTGATTGTATTTTATATGACTGTGTAGATTAGATATTTGAGTGAAACTCTTCGCACATGGAGTGCAGTGATACGGTTTCTCTCCAGTGTGGATCCTCTCGTGTGTTTTCACATGTTCAGACCGACGGAATCTCTTGTCACAGTGTGAACACTTGTAAGGTTTCTCTCCAGTGTGAGTCCTCCAGTGTTGTTTCAAACGTATACCGGTAATAAAACTCTTTCCACACTCAAAGCACTTATGATCTCTTTCACCAGTATGTGTTTTCTGATGAAGTTTTAAACTATGCAGACGTGAAAATCTCTTTCCACACAAAGAACATGAATGTGGTTTCTCCTGTGAATGAACTAACATGTGGCTCTTCAGGCCTCTAGCCCTCGAAAATATTCTGCCACATTGATCACATTCGTATGGTTTCTCTCCAGTGTGGACGTACATGTGATCCTGAAGGTTTGATGATTGTCTAAAACTCTTCCCACACTGATCACATGTGAACGGTTTCTCTCCAGTGTGGACTCTCGTGTGATTCTCAAGACTTGGTTTGTATTTAAAACTCTTTCCACACAAAGAACATGAATGTGGTTTCTCCTGTGAATGAACTCTGAGGTGGCGCTTTAGGGCTGAAGGACACAAAAATGTTTTGACACATTGATCACATTCATACAGTTTCTCACTTTCCCAGAGTTTCCCAGTGTGGATGATCATGTGTTCCTGAAGGTCTTCTTGTCGTGTGAAACTACTCAGACACTGATGGCAGATGAAACATTTCTTGTCTCTTATTTTCAAAGAAATACTTTCAGTCTGTGAGGGAGTTTTTTCTTCAGTTTTGACATGATGTTTCTCCTCTGCAATCTCCTCATTTTCCTCCATCGGCCCTGAAATGAAAATAAAAATCATATAAATTTCCATAAATGAGGTATATTGAAGGCTGATGGGAATATTCTATAATTTATTTGTGAACTGATGTGAGCATTAGGAAAATAATAATTCCATTCAAATACGTGGGAAGCGGCAGCGCGTTTCATATGTTGACATTTTTGTTTGTATTTGCACTGTAAACTTTGGGCATTATAGTTATTCTGTAGTAATTGTGGGTCTCTGTGCTAGAAAGAAAACCAGTCAGTCAGAATATACTCTTAAATATTATAAATCATCTATATTTAAAAGATTACAGTATAACATATCACATCTGACACAAACATACAAACTACAACAATAACACCCATCTTTAAAAAAAAAAAATTCCGATTCCTGTCATTAACCGTACATAACTGATTATGTCCATCATTAATGTTTTGCCACCATAAAGACCAAGACAGGATAAAAGTTTATATCCCCATGAAATTTTCTCAAAGATTATATCACATACATTCAATACAAACATTATTACTCATGAAACATGAAGAAATCGTTCATGTTTGAATGATTTTAACATTTTCCTCAGATGTTCGTTTCGTGCTGAACTAAATCAGTCTACAGACGCCAGAAAAGACGCACATTTGGCGCTTTATCCGATGAAAACAATTCAGAAATAACCCTGTAGATATTGCTGAAACAAACGGTGTAAAGTGTATTTTATGGGTGTGTAAATACGCGAAATATCTGACCTGTAGAACTCACCTCAGAAGACACAACAAACGCGCTGAACGAGGAAGGAAACTACTGATGACGTCAGCGCGGTGATGCGGAGATAAACGCGCCAAATATTGCTAACTATTTATACAAATAACATTTATAATATACACAAAAATAACGCTAAAAGTTAATGTAAACAAAACAAAAATCATAGAACAAAGAATTATTATATCTTGCATTTGTAGAGAAAGTCCTCTCTAATGAGTCGAGAACTTTAAGACTTTATTGCTCCTGTCAACAGAGCCGAGATGCTGAACATCTACAGTAATATTTGTAGAAGAAGAAAAAAAGTTTCTAGTGCTCTAGAGAACCCTAAGTGAATTTTGAACGCTGATATTATAGTATTATTTCTCACAATGTGACATAGATAGCACACAAAATAAAACAAATACCATTTTATCCATGTGTTTTGCTCCAAAAATCTTGTAGAAGTAGAAAAATATGAAAAAATGTGTAATACAAATATTATTTTTGTAGTATAAAAATAATGAGCTTGATTATAATGTAAACATTTACAAATGATGTTTAAAATACTGTTTTAGTAATTGATTAAAATATTAATGAAGTCTGTATTCCTCCAGGAGGCGCTCAACATAACGTAATAAAACATGGAGAGACTCTTGATCCTAAAAGTGAGAAACTTTATTGATATTATCAAGCAATATAGCAAATGGAAAGACGTCCAACAATCAAAGAACGCACAATCTCTTACAGCAGTATTTTCATCAAAAACGCTTTGATGTCATTTTCTCAGCTTATCTCCAGTGTGGATCCTCTCGTGTCGTTTCACATGTTCAGACCGACGGAATCTCGTGTCGCAGTGTGAACACTTGTAAGGTTTCTCTCCAGTGTGAATCCTCTGGTGCAGTTTCAAATGTTCAGCTCTAACAAAACTCTTCCCACACTCAAAGCACTTATGATCTCTTACAGCAGTATGTGTTTTCTGATGAAGTTTTAAATTTTGCATACGTGAAAATCTTTTTCCACACAAAGAACATGAATGTGGTTTCTCCTGTGAATGAACTCTGAGGTGCTCTTTAGGGATGAAGCCAACAAAAATGTTTTGTCACATTGATCACATTCATGCAGTTTCTCTCCAGTGTGGATGTTCATGTGTATCTTAAGGTGCCATTTATTTCTGAAACTCTTCCCACACTGATCACATGTGAACGGTTTCTCTCCAGTGTGGATCCTCATGTGAACCTTGAGATTCTGTTTTAGTGTGAAACTCTTTCCACACTGAGTGCAAGTGAAAGATTTCTTGTCTCTTCTTTTCAGTAAAGTAATACTTTCAGTCTGTGAGCGATTTTTTTCTACAGTTTTCACATGATGATGTTTCTCCTCCTCTTCACTCTCATCATTCTCCAGCATAAGCCCTGAAATGACAGAAAAAAAAGACTCATAAATAAATCATTTAAAAAAATCAGGGACAAATGCAAAATGAAAGGACATAAAAGTGAACCTGGAAGTAGACAACAGCTACACAAAATCCTGATCAATCTGATGCATTTTTATAAATCTCTTTCCATGAATGAGGTACATTGATCTTCCAGTTATTAGTTTTAAACCATTATGGGCCCTGTGTGTGTGTAGTGAGAACTACTAAATGTTGGATCAACTGCTTTACAGGTGACACTTGAAAAATTAGAATATCGTGCAAAAGTTCAGTAATTCAACTTAAAGGGTGAAACTAATATATTATATAGACTCCTTACATGCAAAGTGAGATATTTCAAGCCTTTATTTGTTATAATTTTGATGATTATGGCTTACAGCTTATGAAAACCTTTTCACAATATTCTAATTTTGAATTTGGGGTTTCCATTAACCTATGTTATGCGACTAAAACTGCATTTTTGGTAACACTTTATTTGAAGGGGTGTGCATAAGACTGACATAACACCTGTCATGAACATGGAGTCTTTATGAATGTTTATGACTGTTGTCATTAAGTGTCATTCTGTAAATTATGACACTTTTAATGCAAAGTTGACATTGTTTAAAATGTCTTTGTTATGACAACTTGACATTAACCAAGACAAAAAATGTCTTTGTTATGACAACTTGACATTAACCAAGACAAAAAATGTCTTTGTTATGACAACTTGACATTAACCAAAAAATCATAACCTGTCAACCTGTCACAAATATGTCATAACAGGTCTAATTATCAAACTTAAAGAAGTTATTTAGCTTTGCGTTAACATTACATTACCCTGTCGTATGTGGTTGGTTTTGACTTTGGCCGTCATGTCACCATTATAACTGTGTCATGAATATTTTACTGGTCCTCAAGTAAAGTGGAACACATTGTACTAGTTATAAAGATGTCATTAAGGGTTATTACACTGTCAAATGCTTTAACATATGACAGGGTAATGTAATGTTAACGCAAAGCTAAATAACTTCTTTAAGTTTGATAATTAGACCTGTTATGACATATTTGTGACAGGTTATGATTTCTTGGTTAATGTCAAGTTGTCATAACAAAGACATTTTAAACAATGTCAACTTTGCATTAAAAGTGTCATAATTTACCGAATGACACTTAATGACAACAGTCATAAACATTCATAAAGACTCCTTCATGTTCATGACAGGTGTTATGTCATGTTTATGACAGTGTCGTGTCAGTCTTATGCACACCCCTTCAAATAAAGTGTTACCGCATTTTTTTCCTCTCGCGATAAGTCATTCCAAACATCATGGCGACGGATGTTGGTAGGTTTATGTATATCGCAGCCGAGAAGGAGACGTATGTGTGTTATCCAAGGATTAACGGCAAGGAAAGACTCAATGTCCGTTTTGGAGAGTATTCACGAAAACACAGTCAGTTATGTCTTTATAGAACATACAGTTGTGAGAATATCGGATGTGCATCAGTGCAATTGGATCTGCACACTCGGTCTTAAAGTGACAGTGCGTAAACCTAATGCCGTCTGTGCACTTAAAATTAATCAAACAACGAAATGGGAATGATAATAAAGTCAAATAATATTAGTAATTAATATTGCTAGAAAACTGTTTTTTGTTCCAGATTTTTAAGTTCAGGTTCAGTATTAGCCTACTTTAAACAGGACAAAGACTAGCTAGACTTAACTAGCAAGGTTTGTTTTTATACTCTGAGTATGAACACATTTTTTTTGCATTAATATCGCAAGAAAATTGTTAATACGCTTTTTTGTTCCAGATTTACATTTTTATTTCATGTTCAGTATTACTTTAAATAGGACAAAGACTAGCAAGACGTACCTAGCAAGATAGGTAATAAACTGCATTTCTAAATAATTAAAAACTGTCATCAATAAAGTTTTACGATGCTAGTTGTAATTTGTGGCCCTTCACATTTTATGTGGTTTACATGTGGCCCCATTGGCACCTGAACTTGAGTACCCCTGTCCTACACCATGTCTAAGCTACGTCCTTGCTTCGGGTGGAATGATTCTCAATGGCTAAGAAAATAGATAAACATAGTACTTTTCCACACATATACAGACTGAAGCATATCTCCATCTGATTATGCGGCTGACACTCTTGACCCTGAAGTTAGGCACGTCGTGACCTTCCAGTTTGCAGATCTGGGTGCCAACATGTCGAAGAAAACAAGTCAGTCAATCTCCAATAATGCCAGAGGTGTAAAGTAATGAATTACAAATACTTCGTTACCTTACTTAAGTAGAAATTTGGGGTATCTATACTTTACTGGAGTCATTATTTTTCAGCCGACTTTTTACTTCTACTTCTTACATTTTCACGAAATTATCTGTACTTTCTAATCCTTACATTTTAAAAATAGCCTCGTTACTCCTATATTTCATTTCGGCTTGCTGTCATTCTGGCTTGTCATCATTAAAAAAAATTACCAATAACACACACGGGTAATAGATCTGAGTCCCGCCTCCTGAACACACATCGCTAAACTGATTGGCTTTGTGTTTTCTTTCTAGCTTGTGAGAGGCTGTAGTTACATTTGGTTGTGCGAAGCGGCAAAACTCCTCCGAAGGAAACCTAGAGATGCGGTAAGCGACAGAGAAATCAACAGTTTTGACAAATATACTATATGACAATCGCGGGATAAGTGGCAAAGATAATCGTTAGTGTGTGTGTGTATGTGTGTGTCTGTGTGTGTGTGTGAGAGAGAGAGAGAGAGAGAGAGAGAGAGAGAGAGAGAAGAAAGAGAGATTGTGTGTGTGAGAGAGAGAGAGAAGAGAATGTTTTAGTGTGAGAGAGCGAGAGAAGAGAGAGATTGTGTGTGTGTGTGTGTGTGTGAGAGAGAGAGCGAGAGAAGAGAGAGTGTGTGTGTGAGAGAGAGGGAAGAGTGTGTGTGTGTGAGAGAGAGAGAGAAGAGTTTGTTAGGGTGAGAGAGAGAGAGAGCGAGAGAAGAGAGAGATTGTGTGTGTGTGTGAGAGAGCGAGAGAAGAGAGAGAGTGTGTGTGTGTGTGAGAGAGAGAGAGAGAGAGAGAGTGCGAGAGAGAGGAGAGAGAGAGAGTGTGTGTGTGTGTGTGTGTGTGTGTGTGTGTGTGTGTGTGTGAGAGAGAGAGAGAGAGAGAGAGAGAAGAGAGTGTGTGTGTGTGTGTGTGTGTGTTTGTGTTTGCAACCCTACATTATAGGGTCAAAATATCCCCACAAAGATGGCAATATCCGAAATCCTTGTGTGTGGGGAATTCTTTCTTTTTTTTGTTGAAAATGTAAAAATGCAGAAAGTTTTCTGTGAGAGTTGATTCCATCTTCCGCTTCATGAAACACACGGTAATGTTCAGTAGTTCACATATATGGTTCTTTAATGTATTTGCATCGTACTAAAATTGAAATTGAAATAAAACTGAAATTCATTTTCCATGGGCATATATGCGGCTGAACAGGGAGCCTATGCATCCCACATTTTTCAACATTAACATTTTAATATATTATAGTCATTATGGCCTTTAGCAAAATGTGTTTTTGAGGAGGTGGTAGTGCACTATCGGCCCCTGTGGCGCGGCCTCCACTTTTGTTCTTTACTTTACACTTTACATTACTTTTACTTTTATACTTTAAGTAGTTTTGAAACCAGTTACTTTTACACTTTTACTTGAGTAAAAAGCTTGAGTTGAAGTAACTTCTACAGAAGTCTTTGTAAACCCTAGTATCTATACTTTTACTTGAGTAATGAATGTGAATACTTTTGACACCTCTGTTCCTTAACCTGTAACTAAAAAGACTCACACACACACACACACACACACACACCGACACACAGATTCTTCAAGGTTGGATTTGGCCAGGCTCTAACTATAAACAGGGGAGTCCTCTCACAACATCCAGATAACACGTTCTTTCTCTCAAGGACAGGGCACTTTTAATCGAAGTTGAAGTAAGGTTTTAACAAAGAAATGGCCCCTTAAACTATTGACTCTAATGACCCCTGTGACCATAGTTGTCAGGGTACCCTAGAAAAACAGATGAATGTATGGACACATGTTGAAGACCTTTCTCAACAAAACAAGTCCATATTTCATTTCTGGACGCAGGGCTCAATAAGCAAGCACTGTTACTGCACTCCTGCATTTGAGCCTGACCCTTCAGTCATTAAAGAATACATGAAAAGAACATTTCAGCAATCACACAGTGATAACTCCTATAACAAAGTAAAATCTCATAAGCCTAGAGAAGTCATTCAACTAATTTGATATTTAGAAGGAAAAATATGGTTATAATCACTTATTCCAGGATCCACCCCTTCAGTAAAAACATAGTCAAAGAAGTTTGAATGTTTGTCACATCTTGTTTCACTGACCGTTTGATTAAATAAAATAAAATAAAAAGGAAAGACAATTGTGTTTCAGGCCCTATTTTGTATCCTGCACATAGAAAGTGTTGCATATATTATTTATTGGTTTAACAGTATTTTTTTCACATCTCTTTAAGTTTTTTTTACCCTACCACAAACACTAAATCTGGTGAACTGCTTTATAACCTTAATGTTCTTCAGCCTCAGTAATGAAGAATCAGGAATAAACACCAACCTCTTTGTTCGTCCATTCTGCAGTGTTCTGGATCGCTCATGTTCTCACTGTCCTTTAATAAACTCTGTGTTTGCAGATTTCAGCTCTTCCTGATGGTTTGATGCTCGTCTTCACTTGTAGCTGATGGGAATATTCATTTTAGTAGAAAAGTTACATATAGCACCTTTAAAAGAGGCTTGTTCACAAAAATACCACGACAGCTACCTCTGATAGCCTTCTTATACCCCTTTCTTCAAAGTCTCTTCTTCTGTAATTTTCCACTCACCCCAGTAAACCAGATCTAGCTGGTTTTAGAAATACAACTGATTCTTGCTGTATTCTTCTCCATAACAAAATTGCAGGACTGTTTCGACAGGGAGCTCCAGGGCGAAAGAAACTATGTGTACTTAACCTCAAAATAAGTTTTTCTTTACAGAGCATGCAGATTTTGATACAGGAATGTGCCCAATAAAATAATGACTATGTTGAATTTGCTTGTTTCCTTGGTGGAAAACTCTGCTATTTTCCATATAGCTGCAGTAAAACCACGTAAAGGAGCAGAGAATGGCCATGGGGCTACAATGTGCTTCACAATTGCATTAACCATGAAAATGCTTTGCTCACAACAGGATTCAGTAACTCTGAACTTTGCACTTTTATCATGCTCCTTAACAAAAACATTGGTGTGGGAAGATTTTGAGCCAGATCACATCTCATACTCACATTCTCATGCTGGCTCCCCGTTAAAAACAAACAGGACCAAATTTGCATCACAATTGTAAAACTCCCTCATCTTTGTTTTGGGGCGTGATGAATTTACACATAGCTAGCCACAGCTAAACTCAGCCACATAGAGGACATCAGTTGATCTTCACACAAAGTCAAATCTGCATCTATCTGATTCTGCCTCACAAAAGTTAATGTATACAATTTTAATTACGGTAGGTCTTTACATCTAGACTAAATTATAACTGTGAATTTCATACAGTAATTGTTTGTTTTGTTTTTCTTTGGTTTTACTTTATCATTTAAGTTTTTCATTTGTCTCACCAAGTTACATTTTAAAATGTATGTCTCATTTTTCACCCAAGTACAAATATTTGTATTCTCATTGATGCTTTTGAAACATTTCTGAAAGTTTATTTGCTTTCTGCTTATTTGTATTTTGTCCATTTTACTTTCAACAATGTTTTTGGACATTAATTCATGAAATGTGGATTTTAACCAGCATTTGTTGTTTTGTTGTAATGAAGTTTATTTAGATGTTTACAGAAACAGTGTAAGAGCTTGTAAGATCTCCCTTGACCATATTTTGAAGTTCATCAATTTAAGAAATACACATTTTTATCTGATCATATCAAACCTCTGACTCATGAAGAATGATATTATTATTTTTTATTTTATTCCTACTATGCTTTAAACTATGCCTGAGATGACTGAGGGTCTGATTTTATGTCGGAAGTGCGGTAGCAGTGTTTATCCACTTAGCCCGGTCTCAGGTAAAATGTTTACCTATTTGCTACAAACTTTTTACTTTTAAAATATGTATCACTTTCAAAATTCAAGAAGAGTGATCAGGTACAAAAATCAGACATGAAGAGTACAAGAGCACATTTATGGGTTTGATGTAGTGATGATTTGGATGAATATGATGATTTTATTTGATTGAATCAAATTGGTATTGATATAGATTTAATGATTTGATTGGTTCAAATGTTTACAGGAAAAGTAGAAAATCTTTTAATCGAAGTGTCAGTAAAAAGTCAAGGTTAATTTTGAACAACTACATTGGTTACAAGAATGGATAAAATGTAAGTAGTAAATACCATGTACCACCTGTCAAAATGATTGATTGGCAGGTGGGCGTGGCTATCCTTTGATCTTCCCCCGCCCCTTCCGGTTCCTCCCCTTCCTGTCCCGACCCTTCCGGTTCCACCCCTTCCGGTCCCACCTCTTCCTGTTACCTTTGACCCAGTTCCGCCCCTTCCTGTTAACTTTGACCTAGTTCCGCCCCTTGCGGTTAAACTTTCTGTCAAAATGATGAATTGTTTGAAGTTTGTTTGATCTAGTTCCGCCCCTTGCGGTTACAGCTTCTGTCAAAATGATGGATGTTGACAGTTTGTTTAATCGTTTGAAGTTTGTTTGAGATGTATTGGACTTTGTTGTTACAGTTACAAAGCGATGGATTGTTATTTTTTAGCGCATCCCTGCGCTATCCCTAAGCTTATCATAGCAGGTGTGTTTGAAAGTGATAAGAAAAACTGCTATAGTTTATCTGACACAAACGTAAAAAATAAATGTATTCAGTGAAGCATTTCCGATTAAAAAACGGAGACATTAAAAATTTATTAGAGTTTAATAATACGAAACATACAATTTATGTAATAAAATAAAACCTCACACAAAAAACACTGAATGTACTAAATAAATGTAATAATGTAAAATAAAATGGAGTCACAAAAAATATTCCAAAGTTAAAAATGTATTACAGAGTTGAAGAAAAAACATACACCTTATGTAAAACCTCACACAAAAAGTTTAAATAAATGTACAACTATTCACTGAATCAAGCATTTCAGTTTAAATAAAATGGAGTCACAAAAAATATTCCAAACAGTTAAAAATGTATTAGAGTTGAAGAAAAAACACATACAGCTTATGTAAAACCTCACACAAAAAGTTTAAATAAAGTGGAGCCACAAAAAATTGCAAACAGTTAAAAATGTATTAGAGAGTTGAAGAAAAAACATACAGGTGAGGACAATATGTATCATATATTTCACACTAAAGTTGAAAAACATTATGCTCATTTAAATGAAATGGTTATAAAATTTACATTTAGTCATTTACATATATTTGACACTGACTCAAGTTGAAAAACCATGCTGTTAAATTAAAAGTATATAAATTAAACAAAAATAAAATCATCTTACTGTTTCACCATGGTTGAAAAAACCCCACAAGTGTTTCCCCTGAAGTCTTTTCTCTCTGTCACACCAGCGTGTGGCTGGCCTGGTATCTGTTTTTGTGACACGTTCCTGACCCCATTGAGAAATATCTTACACAACAGTTGAAAAGCATTGTGTTCCTTTAAAAGTGTATAAATTAAAATATATCATATATAAATTAAATAGTTTACTAATTTAACTAAAGTTGAAAAGCATGTTGTTCATTTAAAATCTTACTAAATTACTGAAGTTAAAAATCATGCCGTTCATTAAAAAATCTTACTAAATTACTGAAGCTGAAAATCATTCTGTTCATTTAAAATAAATATTTTACAAATTTACTGTGCCAATTATGTTAGATTTAGATAAAAAATAAAATCATCTTACATTTTCACCAGGATTGAAAAAAAAAAATCAGACAGGTAGTGCCTGCCAGCATGGACAGTGTGCATGACAAATAAGTGATATCATCGCTGTTTTCGTACCACCGGTAATAAATTACTTTTAATTCATAAGACTTATTTTCAGGAGTCACAGTTATCAGTGAAATATGGCGCTTGTGTAATCAAAAGGTCTGCCTGGGAATGTGAATTGGCCTGGAACCTAAACACTTCCATTCATAGAGTACTGAAAGAATATAGTGGACACACAGCTCCGCCGTTTTCCCATAGTTTTCCACAGGCTCTTACTGTAAAAGGCTATAAAATAGCCAAGACACATGGACGTGTGCCATACCCCCATGTATGGACCAAAAACTTTTAAACCCTCTCTTCTATGACCACCTCATCAAAAATGCAAAACAGTGAGTACTTTCTCTATAATTCATTTATGCTACGGTGCTGTTTATCTGTATTATGCAATGATGTTTAATTTGAAAAATTGTTTATACATAAGGAAAAGACGGTATAATTCATTAGTGATTTAAATAGCCCAGACTAGGTATTTGTTTTATCCACATTATGCTATTAGTATTTTTATCTGCTGTAACTGGTGATACAGATATTAAAATGTATCTACTATATTCATTTATCAAAGTATGGGTTTAAAAGTATGGAGCATTGTATTATGATATCGATGTGATACAGATATTAACATGTATCTACTATATTAATTTATCATAAAGTATGATTTTAAAAATGTACAACATTGTTTATGTTCATTATGCTATGTTTTTTTTAAACCATATCACAAAAGTATCAGTTTAACATGACTGTTTTACAGCAATGTTTATTTTGCATTATGCTATGTTGTTTTAACTGTTGTATTTTTTATCTGATGTAACTAAAATCTCCAGCATCGTTTATTTGAGCTGCGGGGTTTCCATAAGGACCTTAAAATAAATGTTTTGGATTTATTCAGTTTTAAATCTTATTTAGAGATAATTTTAGTCAGACATGCTTATATGTGCATAGGGCTATTTAATTCCTCTTCAGTTACTTACTTTTTAAATGTTGGTAGGTTACTTTTTAATTCTTCTTTTACGCTGTCTTTGATTTTAACTTTTAGCAATTTGCATGATAAATTGTTTAACATGTAAGCTATATGAATGACACTGTCACAATGTGATAAGCAAAACATATAAAAGTCAAGTCAAAGCTATTTATATAGGCTAGCGCTTTTCATTGCCATTTAAAATAACATGGTCTTTCCTTCTCTCTCTCTCTCTCTCTCTCTCTCTCTCTCTCTCTCTCTCTCTAGAGACAGCAAACACTGCAGGACAATCAGGCATCCAAGTAACATGTTAGTATGGTTTATATTTTATTTTTAATGAGAAAACATTATAGAGTACAACAGGTGGTTTCTGGGAGTAAAAACATTTACCCTCTCCATACGGAAATTAATTTTAAAGACAGACCTACTGTGAGCTAAGAGGTTGTTAATACATGGTATTTGCTTCTGATAAAGCCTTCAGCTTATTTTTTGTAAATAATCGTGTTTCACAGTTGAACTCCTGGTGAAAACTACATTACCCATGAGCCATTATGCTGTAGTGAAAATTATGTCAAACATAGTTTTTAAAAAAAGCAACACACTCCAAAATAGCTCTGGCCACTCCCATGACGCACTGCGAATGACATAATCTCCCTACCCTCTCAAAATACTGAAATGTTTGTATAAGCTATATATGCATATTTTGCATATTTATATATAAATATATATATATATATGTTTAAATCACTATAGGAAATAAGAATGAAAAGGGGTTGGGGAGGCACTGTTGCACTCTATGTATAATGAACAATTGACAGATGAACTGACAGATATTTTATGTAAACAGGCAAAATCTCTGCATCTGAGGATGGCCATGTGTTTTCGCCGATCATAACTGGTTTAACTCTTGACTCCTTTGAGATCAATATGACTTCTGCCAAACCAAATGTGCCTGCATATTATAAGTGTAATACACGAGAAACTATTAATACACGAGAAACTATTAAACCAGTTTTCGCCTATGTAATGTATAAAATTATTCTTAATTAATCAGTCGTAGTTAACTATTTGGGACCAATTTTAAGGAAGGTTACATTCTGGTCTAACAGTGTCATGTACAAATTTGCAATACAGAATTGTTTGGTTTTTTTTGGTACTATTGGGTCGAGTTTTGTAGAATTTATTTTATGCGGTGTAATGCTCCTGGATTATTCAGACTCAGAATTGTAACTATTACTATAGCCTTTATCAGACATTTATTTTACTGCAGACTTATCAACCTTATTTATTTACTGCAGATTTGATCAAAGCCAAATACTGCCCAAACGGGGATATTGGGAAAGAAGAGAAACAGGATAATACAAGGTTAGATTCAATCTTTATATTCTTTCCCATTTTGCCTTCATTTTCCTTTTTCCTGTTGGTTATAAATCAATGAATCAGTTACAAATGTGCGAGCGAATCCAACACACCAGATGAAGACGAGGGAACCGCTTGACTATGTGAATTGTGAAAGCATTGCCAACGACCTGGTCAACGCTTTGTTCAAGCATGAAGAATCTCTCATGAAGAAACTGCAATAACAACTGTTGTAGCCTATTGTTTGGCATTATGTACTTAAACAGTTTTAAAAAAATAAAATGTTTTTAATAATTGATTGGTGATGAAGTTTTCATTTTTGTATTTAGAACCAAGTATATTGTACAAGTAAGAAGAAACCAAACTGGCCATATAATGATATATTGCACATAATAAACACTGGTAAAGTTTGTATTCCTTAAAAAAAACAGGCAATGTTTGAGAACCCTAATATTGGTGTAATCTCTGCGAGGTCTCAACCACAAACGCAAAACTTTGTGGTGGGTGATACGGGCATAGCTTTATTAAAGGAAAATATTATGGAAGTAATTTTCAAACTATATTTTATTTATCTATATTATGGTATTCATGTTGATTTAAAGTTTTTGTTATTAACTAATACCTTTATTTTTTACATCCAGCACAAAATTTTGTTCAAAAATCGTTCTCTGACCCCAAATAATCAGATAATGGTGTGTTCACAATCTACAATTAGATATTATCCTGCTTAGTATGGGTGTAAATAGTTGTGCTTAAATGTTTGGATGTATTTTTACACGCCAACATATTTTGTCACACCGTAGTGATGCAAAGTTCCACACTCTTGTAAAGACTATGGTCTAACTTTAAAACATAATCTTTATACATGAATTCAAAAGACCAAATCACTAAGAAAGCAGGGGTGACAAGCACCGTTTATAATAAATAGACAAAAGTTTGCAAATGATGGTTTTATTACTATTCAGATAGCTAGCCGATGTCACTGTTTCACATGTTGGACCGTATGTGTTTTAGGTAAAGACTTTTCTTTGAGAGCCGTCAACATTCAGTGTTTATAGGAATAAATGACCGTTGATAATTTAAGTGATACTATTTCTGTTTGAGAACTAAATTGATACTTAGTGTGATTCCACAACATAGATAGAGGGAAGGTTGCACTAAACAAAGTATTGACATGCTGCAAGTATTACTTACTTAAGTTACTTATAAGTAAGTATTAACGAGAAAAGTAAGCGCATGCTGTTTTACACTTAAACTATTACAACAGAATCGCACCTGACTATTGCACTGAGAGAGGTGTAATCATTAAGACTGTTAAACAAAGTTTGGTGTTTAAAATTATTTCTAGTGATCAACTTGCTAAAAAATAAATACAACATGAGCCATACAGAAAAGCCACTTGTGATCAGTTTTGTATGTTTGTAATTGACATTTTATATACTAGTCAATTAGGCCGTTTACATCTTGCTTCTTTTTGTTTTTGTACAGTTTGCAAAAACTATAGTCCTTCTACATGAGAGTGTTTAAGACTAAACAAATCATATTTCTTTTAGAATATTATTTCTAAAATTAGTTATTATTTTCATATTTCTGCTATGTCTACGAAACAACGACATGAAAGATGAGTATTGCTGTTTTTCTGTTACCTATAATACTGTTATACTTCAAACTCGTCTAGCTATTGCCCATTTCACAGCACAGTCGGTTTTTTTTTTTCTACGTGGCTAAACAACTGTTAAGCTAATGAATTACCGTTGATATTTTTACGTGAAAGGTAGGATGATTCATTTTTTATTCCGTCTACACCGTTTCTTTGACACAAGAGTTTTAGTCAGGGGTCTTTTAGGCCTGATCCAGAAAACAGACGGTAAGCAGTAAGTTATGAAAACATGTGGTAAGCAGTTTTTGGCCTCATCATCAAAATGTTTTAACATATCGTAAATATCAATTGTTAAATAAATTATATCTAACTATCAGTAGTTATATGTGAAACACGCTCAGTCACATTAGAGTTGGATTCTTGTTTATATTGAACATTGTTATTGAGCCGCATGTTTAACAGTGCTAGTGTTCACCACGGTTTCATTTTTAACAACACTATCGTAACCCTTATCGTATTTTGTATGGTGTCTTCTTTACACTTTCACCCATGGATATCTGTTTCCTACAGTTAGCTGTAGTGAACTCTAGGGTCTTCTCTTTGTTCATATACGACAGTATTCACATGAATTGGCTTGATTGAATAAAATGATGGTTTAAACCACATTATTTTATTATACCATTTTTAAATAGCGCTTAAATGTATATTTTATATTTTAACCCTTTATGCAAATATAGAATAGGCCTACCGCACAAGGATCTCTGAAATATTTTTCCTTGTAAAACATCTCTGTAGATCTATGTTTTTAAAATCTATGTTCTAAAATCTCAAAATCTCGGCCTACAACAAAACACAGTGCATCCGTGTACGATGTTTGATCAGAAAATTACTTTTGTCGCTTTGTTTGAAGAAACACTTTAACCCTCTGAGGCGCGATAGTCTCGCTTTTTTCTTATCAGTGCAAAAGAAACTCAAAACACTCTGTTGATTTTGATCTAACATATTAAGTGTTGTACATCATTAGATCCTGATAAGTGTCTATTTTTTTTGTGGATACTCACAATAAAAACAAAGTGTTGTGCTTTTCGCCAAATAAATAAAAACAAACATGATGCGCGTTCTGCCTTCTCTCTGTCAGTGAAGTCCATTCTGAAACGCGTCCTAAGATTATTTTTAATTCCGCGAATACTTGTCATACAGGCACGAGTGTTTTTCCATAATGAAGCTTGAACTCTCTTCTTTTAAATGAATGAATTTATATAAAAAACAAATATTCTCAGTTTATGTAATCTGTATGAAAAGAGAGAGATGTCAGTATTTTTCTTTCCAGCTCATTACACCTAATTACGCGTTAATGTGCCACGCCCACGGAGAGCGCGCGCTATTCAAACGCAAATGATCTAAGACGAGCCGTTCAAACATGCCAACGCCCACCAGCACATCGTGTTTAGTATGTATCTTGTACAGCTGTGGACACAGCGTTTCCTTTCGCTGTGAGGAATAATACTATCTAATCTTGGAAAATGTACCAGAAGTGCTGGTAGTTTCATTTCGAGGAGCAACGGATCCAGCTGATGTAGTAAGTCATTTATTCTAGTGCTTTGTTCTAATCGTGATATTGAATTTGTCGGACTGTAAACCGCAAAAAGACTGTTTAAATATGAATTGCGTGTCTGTGTGTAGGCTAAATGATGAGTGAACGGCAAAGGCGCGCGCGCTTTGTTTACTACAGTTATACAGCGCGTGTCTGTGCCGTTCATTCACTCTCGCACCTACATTAGTAAACGTTATGTTTACATGAACAACACATACAGTTTTTACAAAGAAATACACTTGAAATATTGTTAAAATTGTCAAGTCAAGTCAAGTCATCTTCATTTATATAGCGCTTTTAACAATAGATTGTTTCAAAGCAGCTTTACAGAGATAAACATATAATTTAAGGTAACAGATTGTTTTGGCATTATAGCGGTTCTTGAATAATGTTATTTCCAGCTAAAGTTAACTTTGATTGATTCAACTCCGTCGAAATGATCAGACTTTTAAACGCGAACCTGTGATTAACGCTGACGATTCACATGCTCATTCAGAATTGATTCTATAGTTATGTGCTTTTTAAAATATGTGCGCAGGTTTAGAATTCATACAACCCAGCCTAAACAAACTACTTTTCTTGCCTATAAATTTTGATACAGAATTTTGTTTTATTTTATCACTTCGGGGTACGCGAGCCGGAATTCACAACGCTTTATCTGTAGAGTGGGAAAGGGATCCTCCATAGGGAGAGGATAGTGGACACTTCAGCACTGCATTGTCATCGGGTCCAGGCGGATCTCCTTCGTCAGATCTGGACACGGCCTGGATCCGGCAGGCTGCGGGAAAACCTCGGGATAAACAAAGACACTAATATTAGCGTAGATGCCATTCTTCTTATGATGTAGCGAGTACATCGAGATTTAAGGGAAGTGTTCCCAGTTCCGGCTGACCTAATCTATGCAGCCTAACATTGAATTTATAGAAGTCTATAGTGCGTTATGTGTATGCTAGGTCAAAGAGATGTGTTTTTAGTCTAGCTTTGAACTGACAGAGTGTGTCTGCTTCCCGGACAATGGTAGGAAGACTGTTCCAAAGTTTTGGTGCTAAATAGGAAAAGGATCTACCGCCTGCAGTCGATTTAGATATTCTAGGTATTATCAACTGGCCGGAATTTTGAGATCGCAATAGACGTGAAGGACTATAATACGTTAAGAGCTCGCTCAAGTACTGCGGAGCTAAACCATTTAGTGCTTTGTAGGTAATCAACAATATTTTAAAATTTATACGATGTTTAATAGGGAGCCAATGCAGTGTTGTCAGAACCGGGCTAATATGGTCATATTTCCTGGTTCTGGTAAGAACTCGAGTTGCGGCGTTTTGAACTAGCTGTAGTTTATTTATTAAGCGTGCAGGGCAACCACCCAGTAGAGCATTACAATAATCTAGCCTTGAGGTCATGAACGCATGGACTAATTGTTCCGCATTTCCCAATGAGAGCATATGGCGTATTTTAGATATATTTTTAAGATGGAAAAATGCAGTTTTACAGATACTAGACACGTGGCTTTCAAAAGAAAGGTTGGTATCAAAGCACACCCAGGTTCCTAACCGACGACGAAGACTTGACAGAGCAGCCATCAAGTGTTAGACAGTATTCTGGGTTATTACGTGTGGAAGTTTTTGTCCAATAATTAGAATCTCTGTCTTTTCAGAATTTAGTAGTAGGAAATTACTAGTCATCCAATTTTTTATATCAGCTATGCATTCCGTTAATTTTGTGAATTGGTAAGTTTCGTTGGGTTTTGAAGAAATATACAGCTGAGTATCATCGGCATAACAGTGAAAGCTAACTCCATGTTTCCTAATGATATCTCCTAATGGTAGCATGTACAGAGTGAACAGCAGCGGTCCTAGTACTGAGCCTTGTGGTACGCCATACTGAACTTGTGATCGATAAGACATCTCTTCATTTACTGCTACAAACTGATAACGGTCAGATAAGTATGATTTAAACCATGCTAGTGCAATTCCACTAATGCCCACATAGTTTTCTAGTCTATTTAAAAGAATGTTGTGGTCAATTGTGTCAAATGCAGCACTAAGATCGAGTAACACTAATAGAGAGATACAACCACGATCGGATGATAAGAGCAAATCATTTGTGACTCTAACGAGAGCGGTCTCAGTACTATGGTACGGTCTAAATCCGGACTGAAAATCCTCGCAGATATCATTTCTTTCTAGAAAGGAACACAGTTGTGAAGATACTGCTTTTTCTAATATCTTTGACAGAAAAGGCAGATTCGAGATCGGCCTGTAATTTACTAATTCTGTAGGATCAAGTTGTGTTTTTTTAACAAGCAGTTTTATCATAGCCAGTTTAAAGGTTTTTGGTACGTATCCTAGAGACAAAGATGAATTAATGATATTAAGAAGAGGATATATGACCTCTGGAAACATCTCTTTCAGTAGCTTAGTCGGTATAGGATCTAACATACAAGTTGTCGATTTAGATGAATTAACGAGTTTGCAGAATTCTTCCTCTCCTATAGCAACAAATGAATCAAATTTTTCCTCAGGGAGACTACAATGCACTTCCTGATGCGATACTGTGGTAGACGGTTGCATAGTTATAATTTTGTCCCTGATATTATCAATCTTATAAATGAAGAAGTTCATAAAGTCATCACTGCTGTGTTGCTTGGACACTTCTGAGCTTGAAGCTTTCTTTTTCGTTAGTTTAGCCACTGTTTCAAATAAATACCTTGGATTATGTTTATTTTCTTCTAATAGGTTTGAAAAATAAGCAGATCTAGCAGCTTTTAAAGCCTCTCTGTAAGCAATCGAGCTCTCTTTCCACGAAATCCGAAATACCTCTAGTTTAGTTTTCTTCCAGTTGCGCTCCATTTTTCTGGCTGCTCTCTTAAGGGCCCGGGTGTGCTCGCTGTACCACGGCGTTGGGCTATTTTCTTTAATCTTCTTTAAGCGCAACGGAGCAACTGCGTCTAAAGTGCTGGAAAAGAGAGAGTTAAACGTTTCTGTTGCAATATCAAGTTCTTCTAAGCTATCCGGGATGCTGAGATGATGAAACTGATTAGGAAGATTATTGATAAAGCAATCTTTAGTGGCAGAAGTTATAGGTCTAACGTATTTATAACACGGAGTCGGCTTTGCAGCCTTGGCTAAATGTAATTTACATGAGACTAGATAATGATCTGAGATATCATCGCTCTGCTGCAGAATTTCAACGGCATCAACATCTATTCCATGTGATAATATTAGATCTAGAGTATGATTACGACGATGAGTAGGTCCTGACACGTGTTGTCTAACTCCAATTGAGTTTACAATGTCTTTAAATGCCAATCCCAATGCATCTTTTTCATTATCTATATGTATATTAAAATCACCAACAATTAGTACTTTATCTGCAGCCAATACTAATTCTGATAGAAAGTCCGCAAATTCTTTGATAAAATCTTTATGGTGCCCTGGTGGCCTGTATACAGTAGCCAGCATAATTCTCAAATGTGATTTATCGTTTACACTATATATTTTTACATTAAGCACCAATACTTCAAAAGAAGTATATTTAAAGCTAGATTTCTTAGTGGTTTTGAAAATATTACTATAAATTACAGCAACACCTCCCCCTTTGCCTTTCAGACGAGGTTCATGTTTATAACTGTAATCTTGTGGGGTTGACTCATTCAAAATAATGTAATCGTTTGGTTTTAGCCAGGTTTCTGTCAAACACAGCATATCAAGATTATAATCTGAAATCATATCATTAACTATGAGAGATTTTGAAGTAAGGGATCGAATATTCAGCAACCCAAGCTTTATCATTTGCTCATCTGTATTATATCTGTTTTTTATTTGTTGAACATCAATTAAATTTTTAACCTGACGTTTTTTGGATTTCCAAATTCGGGGAACAGACACAGTCTCTATATGATGACATCTAGGTGAAAGAGACTCTATGTGATGGGATTTATCTGACCTTGGTGACGTGAGGCCGCTAGCAGACGGTCGGTTTAGCCAGTCTGTCTGCTTCCTGACCTGAGCCCCAGATTGTCATGTTTTATCTCTAAGACTATGAGCCAAATTACTAGAGAGAAGAGCAGCACCAGCCCAGGAGGGATGGATACCATCTCTTTTCAACAGATCAGGCTTGCCCCAAAAACTTTTCCAATTGTCTATGAATTTTATATTATTCTGCGGACAACACTTCGACAGCCAACCGTTCAGTGAGGCCAATCGGCTAACTATCTCATCACTCCTGCGTACAGGAAGGGGGCCAGAGTAAATTACAGTGCCTGACATCGTACTTGCGAGTTCACACACCTCTTTAATATTAATTTTGGTGATCTCCGACTGGCGGAGTCGAACATCATTAGTGCCGACATGAATAATGATCTTAGAGAATTTACGATTAGCATTAGCCAGCACTTTTAAATTTGCTTTGATGTCAGGCGCTCTGGCTCCCGGCAAACATGTGACTATGGGGGCTGGTGTCTCTATTTTCACGTTCCGTGTGATCGAATCACCAATTACCAGGGCACAATCAACAGAATTCTCAGTGGGTGTTTCACTGAGTGGGGCAAATCGGTTTGTTATGGGAATCGGAACGGAAGAGTGGTTCTTTGATCCGCGACTAGAACGATCTCTCACGGTCACCCATCTGCCCTGCTGCACGGGCTCTACTTCAGCCGGAACCGAATCATGTAAAGAGTTCACTATGCTAGGCGCATCCAAAACACTATCTAAAGATCTAGCATTCTTACCATCCTCAATTAAAGTTTGGATGCGTGTCTCTAGTTCTGAAATCTTCTCCGTCAGCCTGACTGTCTCCTTGCATTTATCACATATAAATCCTATATTGCCATCGGAGAAGGCTATACTAAACATATGACATGTGACACAGGTGACAATAACAGGACAAGAAGACATTACTCACCGTGTTTGTTGACTGATTTCTTACTTACCTGGACTTTATGAACTAAAAGGCGCGGGCGCGCGAGAGAAAATAAATAAATAAATGAGCGCACGGGTGGCGCGTTAGCAGGCTAACGTTAGCGAGTTACTAGCGTGCTGTGTTAACAATAACGGAAGCTAGAGATGTAAGGTTAATCTGAGATGTTGGGTAAGCTGTATTTAGTAGTATAAACAACTAGATAGTAAATGATGGCTCAAAACATAAAGAAATACGAGGCTCAGGCGAAGCTTACAGCCTCGAAGCAAACAAACACACAGCAGGCAGCGAGGCAGACAGGAGCAATCGATCAGAGATCAGACAGGAGCAGGGACTCAGACAGGAGCAGGGAATTGTAATTATTGTTGTAATTGTAACCTATTTGTAATTGGTTACAATTTCTAATTGTAAAATATGTATAGGCTATATAGATCATTTCTTTTGTCCTTGCATTCTTTGGGATCCTGTGACACACCTGTGTGAAAGGGCTAATTAATATGCAGCTCATTATGCGGCACATTATCCGGCCTTTGTCTTCTCAGGTGTGAACACGCCTCCACGCATATTGCCTTTCCAAACCAAAGGTCTCTAATAAAATTTAAATCAGTGTATGTGTTTGTGTAAATGATTAGGCAGGATGATTTTCAGATCATTTTGAAGCAAAAATTCTAGGCAACAACACTGATTAGTCAAAAGTCTTGTGGACACATATTTAGTATGTGTTTTGTGGCCTTATTTCAGACACTTTAAGTTTTAGTTTTTTCAATAACCATGCATAAGCAATATTCTCTCAAAAATACAAACATGTTTCATAATTGTTGCTGAGAAATTCCGGTAGCCCCGTTTGTGCTATATTGAGTGAATTTACACCTTTGCCATTAACATGTTTATAAATAACTGAAAAAAGCACAAATGTCAGAGCATGTCAGAACACCTCAAGGACCCCAAAAATCCTTAGACCTCAGAGGGTTAATCAGCTGGTGCTTGATAACTATTAAAATTATTAAACAACCCTCAATTCGGTAATGACGCGATATTGATATCACGTTTTAATTTCAACTCAATGCGCTAAAGGTTTATAACTGAACGTCTTAATAGTGGGTAAAAGTTAACTTAAAGCATGCGTAAAATAGAAATACACCCTAGCTACTTTCTAATATATAATAATTTTTTACCTCCTATAGAATAAGTTGTGTAATACTGTTTTTATGAGCTCGGACATGACCACAAAATACAATTGTGTCATTTTTTGTTTCAACATAGTGAAGTAAAAAAAGTGAAACAATGACGACATTTACAGGTGATCCAGCCAGAATACAAAGTCGTGGCACGCAGTCATGTTTTGCTCTAGGGCATAGCTGACCAGACTTTGAACTATTTCATCAACATCTGTTTTTACATTTTTTGACAACAGTGACACACAGAGATCTGTTACAAACGTACACATGCAGAGTAGATCGTCAACTTCGAATTCCTCACGAGATTCAAGCATCACATCCAGAACTTTTCTGAGGATTACGCTGATCGGTTCTTTGCCGTTTAAAAACATGGGCGTAAAATCTGTCCAGGATCCAACTAAGCCTCTTATGACATCCATTTCTTTTTTGAGATTTTTTACACGTTTGGTATCCCTCGCACAATCGTTATTCTCATCAAACGCACCCTCGATGATCCTGTGCATCAAGCTAACCATCGGGCCTCTAAAATTATCTTTAAACATAGAGTCTAGCGTGGCTCTTAAACGACACTCTTTCCCCGTGGCGCACTCACACGCCGGATGGCGCAGTGTCCCCGCTACGCCAGAACTCAACGGGGAGTCGCTCTCCATCAGTTTTTGCGTCGCCATTTCTGAAGTTTTCAGATTTTTCGGTCCCCTATTCGATGGTGAAAGATTCTGTTAGTTCCTGGAATCTCCTGGAAGTCCTTGTAGCACAATCGTACAGGCCTTGTGCGATAACAAAGTTTTTGGGTCAGAAGTGTGAGTCGAAAAAAGTGTAGTTTGCGTCTGACAAACATGAACTTCTGATCAATTCCTTCGACTTTTGATCAATGTTGCAGTAGCACAGCAGTCCGCGACTATTAGAGCTAGAGCCAGTGGTTGTGCGATAACTGAGGCTGGGCTCTGTGTAGAGTTTATCAGGACAACTGATAGTGCTCAGCCCGCCCCATAGGAGGAGTTGTATAGGGGTGTCATCGTCATGACGTCGTGAATCGCTACGTAGGATTAAAGCCTCATTGAATCATAAGTAAAGTCATGGAGAAGTTATGCATATACCGCCAGAGAGAATTCTATTAATTACAAAATATATACATACAATTTTTTTTAACATAGGGATGGGTGAATGTTCGCAACAAGTTCCGTAAAAAGCGTCTAGAAAGTAAGGCTTTAAGTTAACTTTTACCCACTATTAAGACGTTCAGTTATAAACCTTTAGCGCATTGAGTTGAAATTAAAACGTGATATCAATATCGCGTCATTACCGAATTGAGGGTTGTTTAATAATTTTAATAGTTATCAAGCACCAGCTGATTAAAGTGTTTCTTCAAACAAAGCGACAAAAGTGATTTTCTGATCAAACATCGTACACGGATGCACTGTGTTTTGTTGTAGGCCGAGATTTTGAGATTTTAGAACATAGATTTTAAAAACATAGATCTACAGAGATGTTTTACAAGGAAAAATATTTCAGAGATCCTTGTGCGGTAGGCCTATTCTATATTTGCATAAAGGGTTAAAATATAAAATATACATTTAAGCGCTATTTAAAAATGGTATAATAAAATAATGTGGTTTAAACCATCATTTTATTCAATCAAGCCAATTCATGTGAATACTGTCGTATATGAACAAAGAGAAGACCCTAGAGTTCACTACAGCTAACTGTAGGAAACAGATATCCATGGGTGAAAGTGTAAAGAAGACACCATACAAAATACGATAAGGGTTACGATAGTGTTGTTAAAAATGAAACCGTGGTGAACACTAGCACTGTTAAACATGCGGCTCAATAACAATGTTCAATATAAACAAGAATCCAACTCTAATGTGACTGAGCGTGTTTCACATATAACTACTGATAGTTAGATATAATTTATTTAACAATTGATATTTACGATATGTTAAAACATTTTGATGATGAGGCCAAAAACTGCTTACCACATGTTTTCATAACTTACTGCTTACCGTCTGTTTTCTGGATCAGGCCTAAAAGACCCCTGACTAAAACTCTTGTGTCAAAGAAACGGTGTAGACGGAATAAAAAATGAATCATCCTACCTTTCACGTAAAAATATCAACGGTAATTCATTAGCTTAACAGTTGTTTAGCCACGTAGAAAAAAAACCCCGACTGTGCTGTGAAATGGGCAATAGCTAGACGAGTTTGAAGTATAACAGTATTATAGGTAACAGAAAAACAGCAATACTCATCTTTCATGTCGTTGTTTCGTAGACATAGCAGAAATATGAAAATAATAACTAATTTTAGAAATAATATTCTAAAAGAAATATGATTTGTTTAGTCTTAAACACTCTCATGTAGAAGGACTATAGTTTTTGCAAACTGTACAAAAACAAAAAGAAGCAAGATGAAAACGGCCTAATTGACTAGTATATAAAATGTCAATTACAAACATACAAAACTGATCACAAGTGGCTTTTCTGTATGGCTCATGTTGTATTTATTTTTTAGCAAGTTGATCACTAGAAATAATTTTAAACACCAAACTTTGTTTAACAGTCTTAATGATTACACCTCTCTCAGTGCAATAGTCAGGTGCGATTCTGTTGTAATAGTTTAAGTGTAAAACAGCATGCGCTTACTTTTCACGTTAATACTTACTTATAAGTAACTTAAGTAAGTAATACTTGCAGCATGTCAATACTTTGTTTAGTGCAACCTTCCCTCTATCTATGTTGTGGAATCACACAAAGTATCAATTTAGTTCTCAAACAGAAATAGTATCACTTAAATTATCAACGGTCATTTATTCCTATAAACACTGAATGTTGACGGCTCTCAAAGAAAAGTCTTTACCTAAAACACATACGGTCCAACATGTGAAACAGTGACATCGGCTAGCTATCTGAATAGTAATAAAACCATCATTTGCAAACTTTTGTCTATTTATTATAAACGGTGCTTGTCACCCCTGCTTTCTTAGTGATTTGGTCTTTTGAATTCATGTATAAAGATTATGTTTTAAAGTTAGACCATAGTCTTTACAAGAGTGTGGAACTTTGCATCACTACGGTGTGACAAAATATGTTGGCGTGTAAAAATACATCCAAACATTTAAGCACAACTATTTACACCCATACTAAGCAGGATAATATCTAATTGTAGATTGTGAACACACCATTATCTGATTATTTGGGGTCAGAGAACGATTTTTGAACAAAATTTTGTGCTGGATGTAAAAAATAAAGGTATTAGTTAATAACAAAAACTTTAAATCAACATGAATACCATAATATAGATAAATAAAATATAGTTTGAAAATTACTTCCATAATATTTTCCTTTAATAAAGCTATGCCCGTATCACCCACCACAAAGTTTTGCGTTTGTGGTTGAGACCTCGCAGAGATTACACCAATATTAGGGTTCTCAAACATTGCCTGTTTTTTTTAAGGAATACAAACTTTACCAGTGTTTATTATGTGCAATATATCATTATATGGCCAGTTTGGTTTCTTCTTACTTGTACAATATACTTGGTTCTAAATACAAAAATGAAAACTTCATCACCAATCAATTATTAAAAACATTTTATTTTTTTAAAACTGTTTAAGTACATAATGCCAAACAATAGGCTACAACAGTTGTTATTGCAGTTTCTTCATGAGAGATTCTTCATGCTTGAACAAAGCGTTGACCAGGTCGTTGGCAATGCTTTCACAATTCACATAGTCAAGCGGTTCCCTCGTCTTCATCTGGTGTGTTGGATTCGCTCGCACATTTGTAACTGATTCATTGATTTATAACCAACAGGAAAAAGGAAAATGAAGGCAAAATGGGAAAGAATATAAAGATTGAATCTAACCTTGTATTATCCTGTTTCTCTTCTTTCCCAATATCCCCGTTTGGGCAGTATTTGGCTTTGATCAAATCTGCAGTAAATAAATAAGGTTGATAAGTCTGCAGTAAAATAAATGTCTGATAAAGGCTATAGTAATAGTTACAATTCTGAGTCTGAATAATCCAGGAGCATTACACCGCATAAAATAAATTCTACAAAACTCGACCCAATAGTACCAAAAAAAACCAAACAATTCTGTATTGCAAATTTGTACATGACACTGTTAGACCAGAATGTAACCTTCCTTAAAATTGGTCCCAAATAGTTAACTACGACTGATTAATTAAGAATAATTTTATACATTACATAGGCGAAAACTGGTTTAATAGTTTCTCGTGTATTAATAGTTTCTCGTGTATTACACTTATAATATGCAGGCACATTTGGTTTGGCAGAAGTCATATTGATCTCAAAGGAGTCAAGAGTTAAACCAGTTATGATCGGCGAAAACACATGGCCATCCTCAGATGCAGAGATTTTGCCTGTTTACATAAAATATCTGTCAGTTCATCTGTCAATTGTTCATTATACATAGAGTGCAACAGTGCCTCCCCAACCCCTTTTCATTCTTATTTCCTATAGTGATTTAAACATATATATATATATATTTATATATAAATATGCAAAATATGCATATATAGCTTATACAAACATTTCAGTATTTTGAGAGGGTAGGGAGATTATGTCATTCGCAGTGCGTCATGGGAGTGGCCAGAGCTATTTTGGAGTGTGTTGCTTTTTTAAAAAACTATGTTTGACATAATTTTCACTACAGCATAATGGCTCATGGGTAATGTAGTTTTCACCAGGAGTTCAACTGTGAAACACGATTATTTACAAAAAATAAGCTGAAGGCTTTATCAGAAGCAAATACCATGTATTAACAACCTCTTAGCTCACAGTAGGTCTGTCTTTAAAATTAATTTCCGTATGGAGAGGGTAAATGTTTTTACTCCCAGAAACCACCTGTTGTACTCTATAATGTTTTCTCATTAAAAATAAAATATAAACCATACTAACATGTTACTTGGATGCCTGATTGTCCTGCAGTGTTTGCTGTCTCTAGAGAGAGAGAGAGAGAGAGAGAGAGAGAGAGAGAGAGAGAGAGAGAGAGAGAGAGAGAGAAGGAAAGACCATGTTATTTTAAATGGCAATGAAAAGCGCTAGCCTATATAAATAGCTTTGACTTGACTTTTATATGTTTTGCTTATCACATTGTGACAGTGTCATTCATATAGCTTACATGTTAAACAATTTATCATGCAAATTGCTAAAAGTTAAAATCAAAGACAGCGTAAAAGAAGAATTAAAAAGTAACCTACCAACATTTAAAAAGTAAGTAACTGAAGAGGAATTAAATAGCCCTATGCACATATAAGCATGTCTGACTAAAATTATCTCTAAATAAGATTTAAAACTGAATAAATCCAAAACATTTATTTTAAGGTCCTTATGGAAACCCCGCAGCTCAAATAAACGATGCTGGAGATTTTAGTTACATCAGATAAAAAATACAACAGTTAAAACAACATAGCATAATGCAAAATAAACATTGCTGTAAAACAGTCATGTTAAACTGATACTTTTGTGATATGGTTTAAAAAAAACATAGCATAATGAACATAAACAATGTTGTACATTTTTAAAATCATACTTTATGATAAATTAATATAGTAGATACATGTTAATATCTGTATCACATCGATATCATAATACAATGCTCCATACTTTTAAACCCATACTTTGATAAATTAATATAGTAGATACATTTTAATATCTGTATCACCAGTTACAGCAGATAAAAATACTAATAGCATAATGTGGATAAAACAAATACCTAGTCTGGGCTATTTAAATCACTAATGAATTATACCGTCTTTTCCTTATGTATAAACAATTTTTCAAATTAAACATCATTGCATAATACAGATAAACAGCACCGTAGCATAAATGAATTATAGAGAAAGTACTCACTGTTTTGCATTTTTGATGAGGTGGTCATAGAAGAGAGGGTGCAAAAGTTTTTGGTCCATACATGGGGTATGGCACACGTCCATGTGTCTTGGCTATTTTATAGCCTTTTACAGTAAGAGCCTGTGGAAAACTATGGGAAAACGGCGGAGGTGTGTGTCCACTATATTCTTTCAGTACTCTATGAATGGAAGTGTTTAGGTTCCAGGCCAATTCACATTCCCAGGCAGACCTTTTGATTACACGAGCGCCATATTTCACTGATAACTGTGACTCCTGAAAATAAGTCTTATGAATTAAAAGTAATTTATTACCGGTGGTACGAAAACAGCGATGATATCACTTATTTGTCATGCACACTGTCCATGCTGGCAGGCACTACCTGTCTGATTTTTTTTTTTTTCTTCAATCCTGGTGAAAATGTTAGATGATTTTATTTTTTATCTAAATCTAACATAATTGGCACAGTAAATTTGTAAAATATTTATTTTAAATGAACAGAATGATTTTCAGCTTCAGTAATTTAGTAAGATTTTTTAATGAACGGCATGATTTTTAACTTCAGTAATTTAGTAAGATTTTAAATGAACAACATGCTTTTCAACTTTAGTTAAATTAGTAAACTATTTAATTTATATATGATATATTTTAATTTATACACTTTTAAAGGAACACAATGCTTTTCAACTGTTGTGTAAGATATTTCTCAATGGGGTCAGGAACGTGTCACAAAAACAGATACCAGGCCAGCCACACGCTGGAGTGACAGAGAGAAAAGACTTCAGGGGAAACACTTGTGGGGTTTTTTCAACCATGGTGAAACAGTAAGATGATTTTATTTTTGTTTAAAGGTGCTCTAAGCGATGTCACGCGTTTTTTAGGCCAAAAATTTTTTTGTCACATACAGCAAACATCTCCTCACTATCCGCTAGCTGCCTGTCCCCTGAACACACTGTAAAAAAATGCGGTCTCTGTAGACAGCCCAGGCTCCACAAACAGCAACAAAAACAAACTGCGGCGACCCGCTCCACGAAACACAAACAGTGTTCCAGCCTGGGGGCGGGGTTAGTGAGCGTACATGGGGGGTGTGGAGGAGAGAAGCATGAAGAGGAAAGTTATAATTTTAACTCTTTAAGTTTGATATGGCCGACACACGACCAAAGAGACGACGTTCTGATGAACAGATTGCAAAAATACAAAGAAGAGGGAAACGGAGAAGAAACGCATGCCCGAATTTACTCTGGAAAAGCCTTTGAAAGGTGGTGAGAACTCCGCCGGCAGAAGGGCTTCCAATCCGACATTCAGGTAACGTTAGCTCTGTTTTTGCTGGATAGGTGGGTAAATCCAGTTTGGTTTTTCTAAATGGACTTTCATGTTCGCCTAACAAACACAAGGATATAATTAGCTAGAACAATGCAATCAGCGCTAACTTTGGTGAATACAACATATAGGTTTTGTCATAACCCAGCTCAAAGGCCATGACAAATTCTAAGAGAACACGAAAGATTGCCAAATGTAAACATTTATTGTAATAACTTAAACAATAAAACTAATAAGTAACAGCAAGTAGCGCGTGTTGGTCAGTGACATCAGTGGTGTAAATGTGGATGAGTGACTGTTGCAAAGTTTGAGTGTTGAAAAATAAAGGTAACAGAACATAATATAACCCAACAACAAAACAAAGATGCGCTGCTGGCAGGAGTGAGACCAGATCAGAGAGAGCGAGAGATTCAAAGGGCCGGAGTATTTATCTTCCCACAGCATCTAGCGCAGGTGCTCCCAATCTGGCGCTGATACCTTCAAAGACAAAAGGGAAACAGTGAACTGCCCAACACCACACAGCAAAACACCCAACTATGCATGGCCGTTACAGTTTCTAGCAGCTAGCTATCGATCTCTAATAATCAAGCAAACTCACAGTAGGGCGACAGTTAGTGTGAATGATAGTTTTCACCAACTATTTATTATGAAATTGAATGTTCATTCATAGAATATTGACAACTTTGACTAAATTTGAAGCTAACGTTATCTTGCTATTATTGCGTCCTGGTATGGGAGCTAAAGTTATAACCTCAGGTGGCGAAACGTTTTATCGTGTTTTTCTGGTAATGTTTCTATTTTTTTTTTTGCATTATATGAAAGCATTTATCTCACTTGGCGACATTACACCTTGAAAGAAGTATCAGTAAAACTACAGGGGGAGGGGACGGGATGAGGAGGAGGGAAGGTCTAGCTAGCCTCCGTTTTGTTTGACAATACTTTGAACGTCAACAAGAAGTGACGTCACCTGGCATCGCTTTGAGCACCTTTAATTTATATACTTTTAATTGAACAGCATGGTTTTTCAACTTGAGTCAATGTCAAATATATGTGAATGACTAAATGTCAATTTTATAACCATTTCATTTAAATGAACATAATGTTTTTCAACTTTAGTGTGAAATATATGATACATATTGTCCTCACCTGTATGTTTTTTCTTCAACTCTCTAATACATTTTTAACTGTTTGCAATTTTTTGTGGCTCCACTTTATTTAAACTTTTTGTGTGAGGTTTTACATAAGCTGTATGTGTTTTTTCTTCAACTCTGTAATACATTTTTAACTGTTTGGAATATTTTTGTGGCTCCATTTTATTTAAACTGAAATGCTTGATGCAGTGAATAGTTGTACATTTATTTAAACTTTTTGTGTGAAATTTTACATAAGGTGTATGTTTTTTCTTCAACTCTGTAATACATTTTTAACTTTTTGGAATATTTTTTGTGACTCCATTTTATTTTACATTATTACATTTATTTAGTACATTTAGTGTTTTTTGTGTGAGGTTTTATTTTATTACATAAACTGTATCTTTCGTATTATTCAACTCTAATAAATTTTTAACGTCTCCGTTTTTTAATCGGAAATGCTTCACTGAATACATTTATTTTTTACGTTTGGGCCAGATAAACTATAGCATTTTTTTCTTATCACTTTCACACACATACACACACACACACACAGACAGACACACACACCTGCTATGATAAGCTTAGGGATAGCGCGGGGATGCGCTAAAAATAACAATCCATCGCTTTGTAACTGTAACAACAAAGTCCAATACATCTCAAACAAACTTCAAACGATTAAACAAACTGTCAGCATCCATCATTTTGACAGAAGCTGTAACCGCAAGGGGCGGAACTAGATCAAACAAACTTCAAACAATTCATCATTTTGACAGAAAGTTTAACCGCAAGGGGCGGAACTAGGTCAAAGTTAACAGGAAGGGGCGGAACTGGGTCAAAGGTAACAGGAAGAGGTGGGACCGGAAGTGGTGGTACCGGAAGGGGCGGGACAGGAAGGGGGGAACCGGAAGGGGCGGGGCAGGAAGGGGAGGAACCGGAAGGGGCGGGGGAAGATCAAAGGATAGCCACGCGCATGCGCGAGAATTGCGATCTCCTTCAACTACTTCAGTTCAGTTCTTGCGTGCGCGTCGTGGAAATCTCTTGAAGTCTCGTTTCAGGCCTACAAGGAAGAAAGGAATAGTCGAATAAAGTCGTTATTTTTGTTTGTTTTTTCGCACAAAAAGTATTCTCATCGCTTGATAAACTTATAGTTGAGCCACTGTTGCGACATGGAATATTTAAACATTTTCTTCATTGACTTTCTGGGCCGTCAGGATTCATTCCCTTAGGGAGCCTATGGAGGAGTGATCCAGCTGTCACATTTAATCAAAAATATCTTCATTTGTGTTCCGAAGACGAACGAAGGTCTTACGGGGTTGGTACAGCATGGGGGTGAGTAATTAATGACTTAATTTTCATTTTTGGGTGAACTAACCCTTTAAGGAAAACAAATATCTTGACTAATGTTGTAATCTATGGGAGTCAGTTGTAACCTACTAGGCTCCATTAGCCTACTATAATATTAAAGGTAAAAATTAACTGATTTGTAAACAAACGCTTAAATTACACTATAAAGAAAAAAAAGTATTCTTTTTTTCCCCATTTAATGTGTTTAAATACTAAAACATCAACTGAACTGTGATATGTCTGATTTACCCAAGAACATTAGTTATATGTTTAATAATAAAAAAGCAGGGAAGAGATTTAAGTAATTTAGGAACTGAATTGTATAATAACCCAGAACCAGGGAAGAAATGTAGAGAATGTATTTTTTCTCTTCGCTCCTTTACTGAACACCAGTATTACATAATTGAATGGAGTTGACACAAATTAAGTTATGAAGTGAATTCATGTAAATTTTTTGAAGAAAAAAAAAAAACACATTTTAAGAAAAACCTGTTCCCTTACATGGCTCATTAGCTGAGACCTTTGTCTAAAAATATATCAGTTTAGTTTAATGTATTATTAAATATTAAAAACGACCTTCTAAAACATGTTTGCCCCTTACCTCAAGAAACAGTGATTATTTCTCAAATGATACAGAAAAATAGCAGTTATATAAAGTCATACACTAATGACACCCATCTTTATCAAACATTTAGTTCTATTTCCTAATAACTCTATTGATGGAAACAACGCAGTTCGTTAAAATCTTACCGTTTTCGTTTTGTATGTGAAACTGAAATCTTCTTCTTTAAGTGTAAACGAATACCGCCGAACACGATGAAAACCATTCAGAAATGATCGCGTAAAATGTTATTTTAACAGCGTAAAGAGTATTTTACAGTAACACGAAAGCTCGTGAACTGTTTACCTCAGAAGACTCGACAGCACTGACTGAAGGAGCGCGCGCTGGTGATGTCGTCATCACCGCGAGTCAAAATCAACGGTAGATTATCAAAAGCCCGCCAAATACTGTATAAAACAGCAAAACATCAATAAAACACATCAGACAAAAATAAAAACGCTTACAGACATAGACAGACAGCAGTCCGTTCAATCTCAGTCATGAGTGGGGTGAAATATATTAGACATTTAAAGCTTAAATTGAGAAATTTAAAGCCCAAATCAATCCCAATATTTGAATGGCTAAATTACTAAAATTGCTAATGGCTTAACTAAAATTATGAAATTATTTATTCTTGATACAAGAATAATAAGTAGACAGAAAAATAAACAATGAAAGTTAACTTGTGAAAATACAAAGTGTAAACAAATGTGACAAATCTCTCTACAATAGAAAGAAAAAATAACAAGAACAGTTTGAACCTGTAAAAAAAAAAACTTATATTTTCCTTCATAAAAGTATAAACAAATCATTTGAAAATTGTACATAACTTTTAACTCATAATAAAGTATAATGATATTTATTTATACCATGAAGCAAAATTATATACATAATTATCTCATAGTAAGATGTTTCTTTGTCCTGTCGCTCGTTGTGGCTGGTTAGGGCAGATTTGGAAGAGATTTTATTGCTTGACGGTTTAATTGTCACGTTTGGTGAAAACACAGCATTAGACCTGAAAGTGCTGGATCTGAAGATGATCTACTTGCTGTGATTGTATTTTATATGACTGCGTAGAGAAGATAATTGAGTGAAACTCTTCCCACATGGAGTGCAGTGATACGGTTTCTCTCCAGTGTGGATCCTCTCGTGTGTTTTCACATAGTCTGACCGACGGAATCTCTTGTCGCAGTGTGAACACTTGTAAGGTTTCTCTCCAGTGTGAATCCTCCAGTGTAGTTTCAAACTTACAGCGGTAATAAAACTCTTCCCACACTCAAAGCACTTATGATCTCTTACACCAGTATGTGTTTTCTGATGAAGTTTTAAATTGTGCAGATGTGAAAATCTTTTTCCACACAAAGAACATGAATGTGGTTTCTCCTGTGAATGAACTAACATGTGGGTCGATAGGCCTGTAGCCCTCGAAAATATTCTGCCACATTGATCACATTCGTATGGTTTCTCTCCAGTGTGGATGTTCATGTGTTCCTGAAGGTTCCCTAGTTGTGTAAAACTCTTCCCACACTGATCACATGTGAACGGTTTCTCTCCAGTGTGGACTCTCGTGTGAATCTCAAGACTTAGTTTGTATTTAAAACTCTTCCCACACAAAGAACATAAATATGGTTTCTCCTGTGAATGAACTCTGAGGTGGCTCTTTAGGGCTGAAGCCAACAAAAATGTTTTGTCACATTGATCACATTCATACAGTTTCTCACCAGTGTGGATGTTCATGTGTTCCTGAAGGGTTTCTTGTCGTGTGAAACTACTCAGACATTGATGGCAGATAAAATATGTCTTGTCTCTTATTTTCAAAGAAATACTTTCAGTCTGTGAGGGAGTTTTTTCTTCAGTTTTGACATGATGATTCTCCTCTCCAATCTCCTCATTTTCCTCCATCGGGCCTGAAATGAAAATAAAAATAATTATTTTAATGCATTTTTATGAATTAATTTCCACAAATGAGGTATATTGAAGGAGGATGGGAATATTCAATAATTTATTTGTGAACTGATGTGAGCATTAGGAAAATAATAATTCCATTAAAATACGTGGGAAGCGGCAGCGCGTTTCATATGTTGACATAATTGTTTGTATTTCCACTGTAAACTTTGGGCATTATAGTTATTCTGTAGTAATTTTGGGTCTCTGTGGTAGAAAGAAAACCAGTTAGTCAGAATATACCCTTAAATATTATAAATCATCTCTATTAAAAAGATTATAGTATAACATATCACATCTGACACAAACATACAAACTACAACTATAACACCCATCTTAAGAGTTAGTTTTTTCTGATTCCTGTCATTAACCGTACATAACTGATTATGTCCATCATTAATGTATTGCCACATTAAAGACCAAGACAGGATAAATGTTTCTATCCCCACGAAATTTCCTCACAGATTATATCACATACATTCAATACAAACATTATTACTCATGAAACATGAAGAAATCGTTCATGTTTGAATGATTTTAACATTTTCCTCAGCAGATGTTCGTTTCGTGCTGAACTAAATCAGTCTACAGACGCCAGAAAATACACAGATTTGGCGCTTTATCCGATGAAAACAATTCAGAAATAACCCTGTAAATGTTTCTGAAGCAAACTGTGTAAAGTGTATTTTATGGGTGTGTAAATACGCGAAATATCTGACCTGCAGAACTCACCTCAGAAGACACAACAAACGCGCTGAACGAGGAAGGAAACTACTGATGACGTCAGCGCGGTGATGCGAGATAAACGCGCCAAATATTGCTAAATATTTATACAAACAACATTTATAACATACACAAAAATAACGCTAAAAGTTAATGTAAACAAAATTAAATCTGTCATGTATAGGGTGAAAAATTATTTATTAGTTCAATTTATTTAAAAGGTTTTATTTAAATAAATTTAATGGAAAGACCAATAAGCAATCATAATAGTTAATGGCTTTCAGAGTTACCCAAAATTATGAATTGATCATTTCTTAAGACAAGTAGAATCAACAGACAATAAAAGTTTCTAAGTGTCCAACTTTTGGAGCAATACGCATTGTAAAATTAAGAATCATTATGAACCACCACCCCATAGTGCACTGTGGATTTATACCCAACATAAATCTGAATATCAAACGCAAGCTATCTTTACTGCGGTCTTTACCTAGCTAACTAACACTGCGTAAGATAACAAAAACTACCTAAAACATTTTAAATGTATTGTTTTTTTTTTCATGTAATGTGTTTAAATACTAAAACATCAACTGAACTGTGATTTGTCTGATTTACCTAAGAACATTAGTTATATGTTTAATAATAAAAAAAGCAGGGAAGAGATTTAAGTAATTTAGAAACTGGATTGTTCTTAATAACCCTAAACCAGGGAAAAAAATGTATTAGAGAATGTATTTTTTCTCTTAGCTCCTTTACTGAACACCATTATTACATAATTGAATACTTCATACTGTTGTTGGATGGATCAAATCAAAATATCGTGCTGTTACGTCCAAAGACGTATTGTTGTTGTTTTTTGTTGTTGTTGTTTTTCTCGTCTATTCCCCGTTTCTCTCTATCTCTTTACCATAAGCAGGAAGTAATGGCTACCACGTGACTCCAATGATTGATAACCTGATGTGATTGGAGGAGAGGAAGCTGTGGGGATTTAAGCAGCATGCTTCCATATCTCTGGCTGCGTTCCAAACCGCATACTTCCCTACTATTTAGTACGGGAAAAAGAGTAGGCGAGCAAAAAAGTATGTATGAATCCAAAAGAGTAGGCGAGAATTACCTGGGTGACTTACTAATTATCGCGAGATTCGGACTTAAGTGCGTTCGAATATGCCTACTTTCCTACTATATAGTAGGCGAAAACAGTACGTGAAAGAAGCAGTACGTTCGAAACATCAGTATTCACAAAAGAGTAGGCGAGAAGTTCCCGGATGGCTTACTGCTTCCGGCCCGATTTTTGAGTGCTGTCCGATGCGTACTTTTCTATCCCAGGAGGCCACGCGAGAGTATACGTCATATAAAAGAAGAAGAAGGATAGGTCATACTCGAACATGACGCCGGACGAAATGATGACGGACGAGAGTGTTTTCAAACGTGAGTATTAGATATTACAAATCAAATGATCGCATGTGTTGAACTACTGTACCTGTTGAATTGTTGAAGGTGTAAAGACGCTATATAGTATGATAAATTTGTGATTTTGCTGTAAATCACATTTTATTGTATAGCTAACAGAGGAGCTCCAGTAAGGACACATACGTCTCCAAACTGGATTTGCATACATTTTAAACCGTATGCATCTTAAATAATTACTAAATGTGTATTTAATATCTGGTAAGAAAATCTAATATAAGAATCGCATATTTCTACGTCTAATAGATATGAAATAGACTTCTGAGTTATGTATGTGTACTATTGTTTAAGATAATTCACTGTTGTCAACACTGTTTTCATTCGAATGTTTAATAAATTTACATAAAGTAACTAAACATAAGTAATCTATTTCATTTGTCCATTCGTACTGTTGAAAAATGGTGGAACATTTATGATCAACATGTAAATGTAGTATTGAGCTCATAAATCACAGAGGTAACGTGAGTCTTGTCTGGATGTTACAGGGACGGATGAGCACACGCGGCTGCTTATCCGGTGGAGAGTGGCTCATGAAGCGCTCTTCACCGGAAAGCGGAATGCTGCCATCAAAGGCTTTGAGTGAGTATACAGAAATAATTAAAAATCTATTTAATTGTTTATTTGTAGTATATTTCAACAGAGAGATTACAGCACTTTTTTGATCCTTGATTTCTCTCTTGCTGCAGATCTTTTGTGGAGGAGCAGAGCCTGCAAGGCAGGGTGACGACGTCATTTGTAAAAAGAAAATGGGAAAACCTTAAACAAAAATACAAAGTAAGATCATTTTGTTACTTCTAATACAGAAATGAAATGATTAAATATTCTGATGTTAAAATGACTGCTTTTGTATCATGCTTGTGCATTTTTGCAGGATCTGAAATGTCCGCAGACGGGGGTGAGCACTGAGGATGAAGAGGATGAAGAGGCCACAGCAGCATCCGGCCCACATGAGGCAATCGGGGGCAGACCCTCCATCTCTCCTCCTGCCCTCGTTGCCTCATGTGGGCCGGATGCTGCTGTGGCCTCTTCATCCTCTTCATCCTCAGTGAGGCCACAGCCAGCAAGAGCCAGGAAAAGGATGAAAGATCTGGAGGACCTGATCCAGGAGATGGAGGAGAGGGAAGAGGAGAGAGAGAGGAAAGCAGCTGAGAGGGAGGAGAGACTGTGGAGAGAAATGGAGGAGAAGGAGGACAGAAGAGAACGGGAGAGACGAGAGAGAGACGAAAGACAAGAAAGAGACGTAAGAGAAGAGAGATGGCACCGGGATGCAATCGAGAGAGGAAAGGAGAGATAAAGAAACAAAAGAAAGGGATGAAAGATTCCTTTCTGTTTTTGAAATCCTTGCGAAAAAATAAATTCAATGACAAAAAACATCTTATGATCATTTACACATTTGGGTTAAAATGAATTAAATTATATATATATATACATACACACACACAGTACTGTGCAACAACAACAAATGGTGGCCTAAGACTTTTGTAAAATATATATAAAACAAACAATTTCTAGGCATTCACAGTATAGCCTACATTATATACTTCCAGGAATTTATTGATACTTTAAGATTGTGATAAAATACATAAATTAAATATTTATGAAGTGATGAATAATTAGTGAATGTGTGGTGTAATGTAAAAAACATTTTTTAAAACAACAGTTGTATTGGAGTGTATTATATTTCTAAATGCACACAGAGCTCATGCAGGGATTTTCAAGGCAGGTCATGGAGGGTTCAGTTCTTGCACACCTGTCTGTACTTTTCAAGTAGTCAGTTATTAATTGGTTTAAATTGATTCAGGTGTGTATTGATTCAGGGTTGGACAATAGCCCTCCATGACCTAAGCTGAACTTGAGACTGTTTACACAAACTACCTTAAGCTTTGCATTAACTAGGGTTAGTGAACCCAAGCAAATAATTCAGTCATTATTTACTCCCCTTCATGTTGTTTGATCCCTCTGTTTTTGTTTTTCTGAACACAAAAGGTGATTTTGGTCAGGTTTGTACTGTTGGTTTAATACAATACCAGTCAATGGACTTTCAGAAGCTTCAAAAGCATCATTAAATAATGCCATGACGCTTCTGAAAGTTGGGCTCCATTGACTGATATTGTATGAAACCAGCAGAACAAACTTGAGAAAAATCCCCTTTTGTATTTAAACAATAAAAAACAGAGGGATCTAACAGCATGGAAGCACATAAATAATGGCTATATTTATATGTTGAGGTGAACTAACCCTTTCACCCACCAAATAGAAATAGTAAATGCATGTATGCATTTTGTATTATAGTAATACTTTGACGAAATAAGCAGCTTTGAGCGTTTATGCCTGAGACCGTTTAAAAAAAAAGCTTTACAAAAATCAATCACATTTATGCATTTGCCAGATGTTTTTATCCAAAGTGACTAAATGCATTTATTACAGGGACAATGACCCTGGACAAACCTGGAGTAAAGAGCCTTGCTGATCGACCAGCAATCTTCAGCTAACAAGTTCAGTGGTTTAGCCCACTACACTACAAAGGTAGTAAAGCTCTAACAAATATTTGCATGTAATTGTAAACCTATAAAATTACATTTGTCAAGAAACGGAATGCTGACAACATGAATTGTAAAACATTTTAATCTTTTTTAATGTTTTAAAGGTAGTCATGCTCATGGAGAGCCGGCACAGGGATGTTTGGAGCAGACACTGCAGCAGCCAGATTGTCCCGCACATGTTCTCCCACTCTTGCTGCAAGGTTGTGGGGATCAGGGAGGCCGTCATCATGGTCTTCCTCATCCTCTGGCTCAACGATGTCCCCATTGGCTAGAGCGAGATTGTGAAGCACAGCGCAGCACGCAACAATCTCAGGCACGAAGGCAGGGCTCAACTCCAAGGCCTTGAAGAAGATATAGCGCCAGCGTGTCTTCAGCATCCCAAACGCTCTCTCCACGATGTTGCGGGCACGGGAGTGCTTGCTGTTGAAACGCGCCTGCACAGGGTTCTGTACAGGCTCTCTGTACGGGGTGATGAGGCAGATGGGTGCACTCAGGCAAGGATAGCCTCCATCCCCGAGGATGCACTCTCCTGCAGGTGGGTAAAGGTTGCCAGCATACACAGGGCTGTTCCTCAGCACCCTGGCATCGTGCACAGACCCAGGATACCCCACAAAGACATCAAGGAATTTCCCCCGGTGATCAGAGATGGCCTGGAGTTGGATGGAGTGAAACAGCTTTCTGTTGAAGTAACAGTGGGAGTTATTTGCTGGAGGTTTGATACGGATATGACAGCCATCTATTGCACCAACTGCTCTGCTGAAAGCTGGTGACCCAGACAGCTGTGCAAATCCTGCTCCCACTGCCTCCAGGTCATCTCCGTTCGGAAAGCAGATCACCCTCCTCAAAATTCCCATGATGGCCTTGCTCACTCTGTGCACAATGTTATACACAGAGGTCTTTGGGATGTCGAAGGCCTGCGACACCACCCTGTATGACGCTGCATGGGCCAGCCAGTGCAGGAACACAAGCACCTCGATGTCCCGTTCCCATCCATGGTCTGATCCCAGTCTGACTGCAGCAATCAGGGCCTGATGGACGGCAGAGACAGGCGAAGGTGGGCACGGTGGTCGGCTGCTTCATCAAGATAAAGCCGCAGAATGGGAACCGCTCTATTGAGATGGCAGTATGATGTGGGGTTCACCGCCTGTAAATACATCATAGTTTGTTAGAACAAAAAGCTTGAATTAAGCAATGTTTCATATGGTATTGACTTGTATATGCATTTCTTTATTGTGATATGATATATTTTATTCATTTATTTTTATTCATGTTTCATATTAAATATTTATTCATGTTTCAATAAAATATTCATTTCATGAATTCTTGCATTAATCATTGCTTGAAGGAAATTGTATGTATTCACATCAGCCGCATTTGTCTAGTGTGTATTCATACATCTATGTCATATGACAATACAACAGTTTGCTTGTTTTACCAAAATATATCATTTTAATTAAGAAAATGTTATATAATTAAGTGCTGGTCAGCATTTGTCATTATTGTGCATTTGTTGGGGTGGGCTAGTAATGCAATTCATTCTGGGGTAATCTTAATTTAAGTAGTAATACTTGCTTTGTTTGAGTATAAAATCATCAGTCTTCTCCAAAGGCGAGATCTCCGAGCAGCAGCCCGACGACTCCTTTGTGCACACATTCGTCTAGCTATTGCAGACATGCCAACCATTTCAGACGCTGATGAAAACGGTTCTAGTTAGGTTGTACTGATGCAGTGAGATGTCGGTGTACCTGTTGCTCATAACTTTTAAATTGTTGCGCTTGTGATAACGTCATAGGTCACATGATAACTTCAACATGGCATTCATACTCAACGAGATTTGGCTATAAAGTACCTACTCTTTTAGCGCTCGTTGAGTAAGTACTTATTGAAATTAAGTACCTACTCATTGAGTATGCGGTTTGGAACGCAGCCTCTGTGTCTGTGCGTGCGCCTGCGTCGCGTGGTTCCATAGCTCAACCTCGAAGTTCTGTTGAATGTTCTTCTTAATTATATTTGGTTGATTGATTGATTCCCTTCAGTGTTATCTTGTTAAACACTCTTGGGGTAATTGGTGCCTACGACAAGATTTTCTTGTTATGTTGTAAGTTATGATTTACTAACATTTATCTGTGTTAAAGTATTTCATTAGTTTTATTTCTATGTTAAGTCTTTGGAGAAAGAATTGGTAGAGAGGTGGGTGTTTTTTCTTTATTGTATCTTGTTTTCTCCTGGTTAAGTTAGTTAGGGATGTAGAGTATTTATTGTTCTTTTCTTGTCCAGTCTAGTTAGTTTCCGCCATACTAGTTAGAGGGTTTCTGTTTGTTATTTTTCCATCACCCCCTCTTGAAGCTTTGAAATCCTCCCATACTACGAAGAATAAAATCTCATGTTTTCTTTTGAGTTTGTCTTGGGTTATTTTTTTGTTATAGTATTGGGGTTGGGAGCTGAACTTTGCTGCCTCCACACATCACACCATTTATTTTTTATTCTGTTACCCGTTCCTTCAACCCTAGACTAAATAGGGACGTAACACGTGCTTTTTAAGACATCTGACGGAGTTGACATAAATTATTAAGTGAATTAATAGACATTTTTAGAAAGAAAGAAATTTCAGAAAGATCTGTTCCCTTACATGGCTCATTACTGAGACCTTTGTCTAAAATATATCAGTTTAGTTTAATGTATTATAAAATATTAAAAACGAACTTCTAAAACATGTTTGCCCCTTGCCTCAAGAAACAGTGATTATTATTTCCCAAATGATACAGAAAAATAGCAGTTATATAAAGTCATACACTAACGACACCCATCTTTATCAAACATTTAGTTCTATTTCCTAATAACTCCATTCATGGCAACAAAGCAGTTCGCTAAAATCTTACCGTTTTGTATGTGAAACTGATATCTTCATTAAGTGTACACGAATAGCGCCGAACACGATGGAAACCATTTAGAAATGATCGCGTAAAATGTTATTTTAACAGCGTAAAGAGTATTTTACACTAAGACGAAAGCGCGTGAACTGTTTACCTCAGAAGACTCGACAGCACTGACTGAAGGAGCGCGCACTGGTGATGTCGTCATCACCGCGAGTCGAAATCAACGGTAGATTATCAAAAACCCGCCAAATACTGTATAAAACAGCAAAACATCAATAAAACACATCAAACAAAAATAAAAACGCTTACAGACATAGACAGACAGCAGTCCGTTCAATCTCGGTCATGAGTGGGGTTAAATATATTAGACATTTAAAGCTTAAATTGATCAATTTAAAGCCCAAATCAATAACAATATTTTAATGGCTAAATTACTAAAATTGCTAATCTAAAATTATGAAATTATTCATTCTTGATGCAAGAATAATAAGTAGACAGAAAAATTAACAATAAAAGTTAACTTGTGAAAATACAAAGTGTAAACAAATGTGACAAACCTCTCTACAAAAGAAAGAAAAATAACAAGAACAGTTTGAACCTGTAAAAATAACTTATATTTTACTTCATAAAAGTATAAACAAACCATTTGAAAATTGTAAATACATTTAACTCATAATAAAGTATAATGATATTTATTTATACCATGAAGCAAAATTATATACAATAATAATTATCTCACAGTTGAAACTGCTGGTCTTGAAGATGAACTTTATTCACTGTGACAGATTTAAATGCTTGACTGTATAATTGTGTCACGTTTGGTGAGAACACAGCATTAGACCTGAAAGTGCTGGATCTGAAGATGAACTACTTGCTGTGATTGTATTTTATATGACTTTGTAGATTAGATATTTGAGTGAAACTCTTCGCACATGGAGTGCAGTGATACGGTTTCTCTCCAGTGTGGATCCTCTCGTGTGTTTTCACATGTTCAGACCGACGGAATCTCTTGTCGCAGTGTGAACACTTGTAAGGTTTCTCTCCAGTGTGAGTCCTCCAGTGTAGTTTCAAACTTATAGCGGTAATAAAACTCTTCCCACACTCAAAGCACTTATGATCTCTTACACCAGTATGTCTTTTCTGATGTGCTTTTAAATCCGGCAGACGTGAAAATCTTTTTCCACACAAAGAACATGAATGTGGTTTCTCCTGTGAATGAACTAACATGTGGCTCTTCAGGCCTCTAGCCCTCGAAAATATTCTGCCACATTGATCACATTCGTATGGTTTCTCTCCAGTGTGGACGTACATGTGATCCTGAAGGTTTGATGATTGTGTAAAACTCTTCCCACACTGATCACATGTGAACGGTTTCTCTCCAGTGTGGATCCTCATGTGATTCTCAAGACTTGGTTTGTATTTAAAACACTTTCCACACAAAGAACATGAATGTGGTTTCTCCTGTGAATGAACTCTGAGGTGGCTCTTTAGGGATGAAGGACACAAAAATGTTTTGTCACATTGATCACATTCATACAGTTTCTCACTTTCCCAGAGTTTCCCAGTGTGGATGATCATGTGTTCCTGAAGCTCTTCTTGTCGTGTGAAACTACTCAGACACTGATGGCAGATGAAACATTTCTTGTCACTTATTTTCAAAGAAATACTATCAGTCTGCGAGGGAGTTTTTTCTTCAGTATTGACATGATGATTCTCCTCTCCAATCTCCTCATTTTCCTCCATCGGGCCTGAAATGAAAATAAAAATCAATTTTAATGCATTTTTATGAATTAATTTCCACAAATGAGGTATATTGAAGGCTGAAGGGAATATTCTATCATTTATTTGTGAACAGATCTAAGCATTAGTAAAATAATAATTCCATTAAAGGGGTGGTATAATGCCCTTTTCACAAAATGTAAAATAAATCTCTGATGTCCCCAGAGTGTGTATGTGAAGTTTTAGCTCAAAATACCCGACAGATATTTTTATATAGCATGTTAAAGTTGTCACTTTTTGAGGGTAAGCAAAAATGCACCGTTTTGTGCATTTTAAATGCAAATGAGCTGCAGCTACCGACAGTGGGCGGAGCTTCAAGAACTCATGTGTGTGTGTGTTTGTGTGTGTTAGCAGCTCCGATTACCTCACGCAGACACACGCTAAAATGTAAAAAAAACTGTTCTGCATTTTATGTTTAAACCGGAGTCAGACAAAGATGGAAAGACTAACGCCCGTTTCACACATGCAATATTTTCCTCAGATGGTCGTTTCGTGCTGAAGTAAATCAGTCTACAGACGGCAGAAAAGACGCAGATTTGGCGCTTTATCCGATAAAAAACAGTTAAGAAATAACCCTGTAGATGTTGCTGAAGCAAACTGTGTAAAGTGTATTTTATGGGTGTGTAAATACGCGAAATATCTGACCTGCAGAACTCACCTCAGAAGACACAACAAACGCGCTGAACGAGGAAGGAAACTCCTGATGACGTCAGCGCGGTGATGCGAGATAAACGCGCCAAATATTGCAAACTCTTCATACAAAATTAACATTTATAACATACACTAAAATAACGCTGAAAGTTAATGTAAACAAAAAGTTAAATGATTTTTTTAACCCTGAGCAAAATTATTAAAAAAAAACGTTTCCTTTATCTGGGAGGTACAAGATTTGGCTAATTTTCACAAGTTCGCCACCTGAACACACACACAATTTTTTTTTTTACTCGATTAAAATTTTTAAAGTGGTTTAAACAACTTAATTGGTCTTTCATGGACATGGGCACATAGGAAATGAATGGGAAATACAATCATTCAGATTTTTTTTATATGTCCAATAAAAATCAATAAATCTAACACAATAGATCATACATGCACATAGCGTAAATGAAGGGGCGAGCCTATACAACTTTCTCAATGTGGCAAAAACTCTCTCTCTCACAGTCTCTCTCACAGTCTCTCTCTCTCTCTCTCTCTCTCTCTCTGTCACACACACACACACACACACACAAGCATTGCATTGAAAGCTATTGAATAAAAAACAGTCACTCACACATAAACAAAAATTTAATGAGCCAATAACTGAGCAATTTTTAAAAAGTGTGCCAATCAGCCACTGTGCAAAAAACACGCGCACACACTTCAAAATTAGATACAGAGTCTCCTACAGTTTTTTCCTTATAGCACGGTCATATTTGTCTGTTAGCATATTTTGGGATCTTTGTATAGTCTCACCCAACACAAATGGTTTTTAAAACACCCTACAATTTTAACTTGTCATAATCTAAAACTTAAGAGGTTAAATTTGTCACAACAATGATTTATAGATTTTAGGGCTGCAACTAACGATTATTTTGATAATCGATTAATCGGACGATTATTTTTTCGATTAATCGATTAATCGGATAGAAATTAATTTTTTTTTTTTATAACTAAATAAAACCGTAAATCAGGGTATTTATGTGTAAAAGTGTACTTTAAAAAGTGCAAAAGCCACACATTGAGTTTTACTAATATCAATATTTGCATTGTTTTTAATGATAATTGCTGATGGCAAGTTGACAAACATGATTATTGTTAAAAAAATGATATCCAACATATTATGTTTTAACACAATTTTTGTTAAAACAAATTTACACAGACATGTTGTTCAGATGTGAATATCTGAACTAAAAACAAACTAAAAACATCTAAAATATATAATTCATTTAATTTTTATTTAAAATTAATTATATATAAGGAATATAAGGATAAAGAATATAATATATATTATATATAATATATAAAAGAATATAATATAAGGATAAATTGATTAAATAAATATAGAAAGACTGAAAACAATTGTGTAAACGTAGAGCCGCAGTAGATCGCGTTTGACAAACAATTAAAACTTAGTAGACTAATGCTATAAAAAGAGAACGGAATGGAGGTAACGTTACCCAGCAAGCTAACAGGCTTGAGTAAAGGACATGAGAAATGATGCATTAGTGCACAAGCATTCGCTGAAAACCACTGAGTACAGTGACTAAAAAACAATATTTTACTGCTGCTGTTATTAACTGCCTTTGTATTTAGTGCTTCACTTTGTAAACACCATTTTAATTTAACCTATTTCTGCGGTAGCGCTATTTTAATCCATCACTTACGTTGCGAGCGAACTGATTGCGCAACCTGATGCTCGAGACAAATACAGACATCCCAAGATCCCGGAAGTCCCGGGAGTCTCCCTCATATTGATTGCGGCTCCCTGATGCCCGCGAATTAGTTCAAACTCCCGAAATCTAGAGCGCGCAAGCAAGAGCGCGCATGCGAGACAGAAGAGACTGCTCCAAACCGTGTAGCGCGCGCGCTCGGCAGAGAGAGACCTTGCGTGTGTGTGCGTACCAGTAAACGCTCCCCGTGACGTAAGCAGACCAACTAATCGATAATGACATTCGTTGACAACGAATTTCATAATCGATTATAATCGATTTTATCGATTAGTTGTTGCAGCCCTAATAGATTTCAGCTTATATGTAGCCATTGAGTATGACAGCCATCTAGTGGCTTTAGCTATTTTGCTAACATATGTCATCATAAGCCCTATTCAGACGGTAATTGTTTCTCAATCACCGACCCCACCATCTGCGTGAAAATCCCTGGCCGAATTACCTACTGTTTTTTGACAAACACTAAGGTCGCGTGGTAATTTAAAGCGGGGCTATGCAGTTTCCTCAATTTCTTAGCTGTATTCTCGCTTTTTGCTCGCAGGTTTCTCTATAGAGCTCCCCCTACAGCTTCGGAATAGATATTTGACAACACTGTTGTAAAAACTCGTTGGCGACTCTCAGATACCAGAGGCTATTAGATCAACGACATCAAAGCAGATGGGACATTCTTTAAAACGTCTTCTTCATTCGGGTTCGAACAGCGTAAGGGAGCGCAATAATGACAGAATTTTAGCAGATTTTTTTTTGCCGCAAAGCAATTCGTTACATCGCGAGACCTGATATCACGCGATACTTCCTGCCCGCCGGCCCAAAGTTGCAAGGGTGTTTTTTCGGGTCACAGGCGCTTGGGGGGTGCGAGACGACCACCATTCAACCCGAAAAAAGTCATATAACCATTCCAATCACTCCAAAGCTGTTCAAATTAATAAAAAAAACCTGCATAGTTCACCTTTAATTGCCATCCGAGTTTACAAGAAGAGATTAATTAAAAATTCACTGTTTAAATCCTTTTTTATCACCGTACAATTACGCGTCGCAACCATGTTCGCAACTAATTCGTATGCATTTTAAAAATCTAGCGTATGCTGGAAAAGTATTTACAAGAGCAGTATTTCCTCACAGCTCAAAAGATCGTGCAAAAGTTAATGTATTTCAGTAATTCAAATTAAAAGGTGAAACTGATATATTTAGTATATATATATAACTATATACATATGCATGACTATACTTTTCAGAGGGCCGACATTTCTGTATTTAAAATCCTTTTTTTTTATTGATTTCATAAAATATTCTAATTTTCTGAGATTTCGAATTTGGGGTTTTCATAAGCTGTAAGCCAATCATCAAAATGATAACTTTTGCACGATATTCTAATTTTTCGAGTTTCACCTGTAAGAGTGTCACAATTAGATCCAAGGAATTCAGAGATGATTGAAAGGTAACAAGTTTAATAAATAGACAGCGTGCAACGCATAAACAATACCGAACAATAGACAGAAGACGGGCAAGAACTTAAATACACGCCGAGGGGAAGGAGGAACCCGCTGCAGCCGTAGGGGTGGAGGGACGGACTGCAAGAGCGATGACTGACCAAGGGGGAGCCAGAAGGACAAGGGAACCTGATGGAGCCGTAAGTCTGAGAGTCTCCGGCGGAGCCGCAGGTGGGAGGAGCCAAGATGGAGTCGACAGGCAGAGATGGAGGGAAGAGGGAAGAGGGCCGAGGACGGAGGCAGAGCCGCGGGATCCTCTTGCATGGGCACGACCTGCAGCTCGACGTTACAGGGACTCCCCGGGGATGGAAGACTGGCTGAGCTTCGCAGTGCCACTATACTCGACAGACCGACGGTAATGTTAACACAGTCATTGGAGCTGTCCAAAAACAGCGAAGATGAAGGTACCAGTTGGGATAGGGTGGGAATTGACTTATGGCTAAGCCACGCCCCCGAACGGGATGGGCAAATCACAGTGCGCATAGCTAACCCAATACACTGGGACATTCTCTGCTTCCACAGCCATTGAAATGCATTGCAGTTAGTCAGTTTTCATTCGTTTTTATATGTTTTTTCTTGTCATTTTAAGTTTAAAATGGTCAAACAGTGTGCATGGGGTACTTGTAAACTAATAAACTCAGCGAAAAATCCATCAAACGAGTTAACTTGTTTCCTAACAGTTTCTTTGTCCTGTCCAGCTTCAATAAGACTATTGATTTCATTTCGTTTGCGTGTTAAAACACCAAGCTTCCCCCTACGTGTTGCAATTAACTTAAACAGTTCTTTTTCCTCATACAAATCCTGCTCTTCAGGCTCTTCATCTGCCATTTTTCAAAGATAAACTCAAAACTTCAACACACAAATGAGAAGACAAACGAAAGTGAAAAAGCCCATTCAGTTTGTGGTGTAAGCACGGCGGCTCACGTTCAAAGTCATTACATGAGCGCAGCGGCTCGCTCCAATTCAGCGTTTTGCTCACGAACGTCCAAGGAGATAAAGGTTAAATCCTCACATATTTCCAGCGGGAAACATGTATAATCCACATACTTTAGAGAATGCAGCTCCCATTCTTCCAAGTTTCCTATGGGAAAATCCGTAAATCCAACTTTCCAAACGCAGGTGACTTCCAATTGTTCCAATGCAGTGGTTTTCAAATGTGTAGTGCCTTCCAGTAAGAAGTAAGTCACTTCGGACGCCTCAGGGGTTTCAATAGATCGTTCGTTTTATTCCAGCATAGTATTTGATTCTCTCGATAAATAAACCAACAAGTAAGTAAATTGAAAACCATATGCCTGCTGGCGTCCATGCATTTCCAACGTCCAAAACACAAAACACTGTTCAACCAGAATCCTCCTTTGTCTGCCTTAATGCCACTAATTGGCACAGGTGTGCAAATTTAACTCCTTCTGTTCCAAGGCCTTCCAAGACCGTAAGATCATGATTCACCAGCAGGGGTCATTAAATTAACTTCAACATAAATGTCAGAAATGGCTCCTACAATGCAACTCCGACACTAGGTATCCCGAGAGGCTGGGCAACGGTGTGTGTTTTTTACCCTTTCCCAAGCCACATCTCAACCGAGATAAGTGTCTGCTCTGGATTAGACCACAACACCAACTAAACGTGGATAAATGAAACAAGGATCTGTTCTAAGGTTACATTAAGTCAACAACGTATTTGAACGTTATCTTTAACATCTCTAACGTTACATTAGTCTAACATTAGAAAACGTTAACGTTAGCTTCCAGCTGCGTTGTACATCATGTCACTTAGCTTCATTAACGTATCTGTAAATAACCGAGATAACAAATGTTAGCATTGTTGTCCTGAATGATTCATGTAAATACTGTAGCACCAAACTAACGGAGAGGTACTCTTGGTAAAGATGGTAAAAAGGCTTGGAAACGTATGCAGTTTACACTGTGACCTGTACATTTTTGCCATTTTTGCCATCTGTCAGCGTAAACTGCCCTGTCAATCATCTCGTCACAGTTAAAATCCTCCATTCAATCTAATATAACTTCTTACCATTTCGGAGAGAATTGTTATCGCACGTTCATCTGCCAGTCATGGGGCTTTCATGCCGAGACTCTCCTCATGTGTTTGGAATTTGAATATAATAATGCATTTAAAAGTTAATGGCTAAACGTATCTTTGGAAAAGTTCACAATGCTGCAGATGCAATATAATGTAGCCAACATTGAATAAATACATTTTCGTGAGGTTAGATACTGATAATTAATCACTCAAACCCCTTTATCTAAACCTCTCTACATAACCGTCAGACTCGCACGTCCTCCATGTCTGTAGTTTTTGAACACTTTTCATTCTTGTTTGTAGTTCTAACCGAATCCTCGTCCAACGCGCGATGGGTTGTGGGCAATATCAGCCGTTAGAGTGTGCAACGATCTGCACTTCGGATTCTGAACGGATATAGTAGACCATCCGGGTCTCTTTGGAACACTCATTTCAACATACTACGATTTGGGACGTACTAATTCTATTTTCGAATACTATTTAGGACGGATAATACGCGAATTGGGACGCAGCACGAGTGTCCGAGTGAGTGGAGGGGGCGTGGCTTAGCCATAGGTCAATTAGTGTTTCCTCATTGAAGGCGATCAGCCAGTCCTCATTTTCCGTTGATACGATTCCCTCATCCGCTGATGTCGTGGGCTCAGACCCCTGTTGGAGCTCCTCCGGGGCGATGGTCAGCTCTGTCCTCTTCTCCTCGGGCTCTGGCTGGCGCGTCGCGTTTGGTCGTAGCTCTCCGTCTGCAGGGGGCACACACACACACACACACACACACACACGAGTTCTCCGCGGTCGAAGGTGGTAATCCGGGCTCTGGGTCTGGCTGTGTTTTGGATGAAGGCGCAACGCTCTCCTGACACCTGATGACTGCATGTCTCCTTCCAGTTCAGATTTGTGGTGTCTGGGAGGTCGATAGGATGGCGGAAGGTTGCCCGATGCAGAACAGGGTTTTCAGGGTTTCGTCATCGAGGGGGATGGTGACTGCAAGGCTTGAAGTTCTTGACAAATTACAAAAAATCAAGGCTCTCCATCAACGTTTTACTACGGTTTCCGGGTTGAATGACATGTTTCCTGGAAACGGTGTGCAAAGGGGTTTGAGACATGTTTTCTCTTGTTTGGTGGGTGTGTCAAAAATATCAGCCCAATCAACATGTAAGCAACATGTACATAAACCACGCGGTGTTAAAGAGACAGCTCGCACAACGGGTCTAAGTAAAGTCGTTATTACAAATGGGTCCGCTGCAGCTTGGTATACGCAACCATTGAATATATTAGAAGACATGTTTTTCGTAAGAGTTTTATAGCAAAAATATAGCATATCAACAGTGATCAGCAATACTGATAAGCCTAATACTCTCAACTTCATTCGCTTCTTCATTCTCCCCATTCTCATCCATCGGGCCTGAAATTAAAGTTTAAAAAGTGCTCAGTAAACAATTAAAAGAAAAATGATGTAGTGAAAATATATATATATAAAACCCAGATGTAATAGCAGAAAGTATTGAGGTGTGTTCAAACAACAGTTATACAAGATTATGATGATTTTTATCTATTATGTCCCTGGAATTTTCCATGAAAGGGGTACATTAATGTACTAGACATTATTTTGTAATTAGAGGCACAAAGAGGCACAAATCTATAGAGCCCCAAATAAAGGGACATTATGATGGGAGGAAAAAAATATATTTCAATGGTTTTGTAATAGATATTTGCGAGCATAAACAGCATTATTGAAATAAACAGCATTATGAAACTTGCCTATATCTCGCAGAGGTGAACGTGATTTCACCAAGTACCACATGTTCCGGATCAACATCGTTGTTGATCCTGGATCACCTTTCCAATCAACCAATCAGATTTGAGGGACAAGTTTACAGTTTATGTTAAGTTTAGGCTTAGAACCAAGGTGAAGTCCTTACACATCAGTGTTATTCACCTTTCATTACCCTCTGATTTTAGGGAAAAGTTATGGGTAGGGTTAGGTTTAGTGGTGGGGATTGGATGAGGACTACATTTTGGGACAGGAATGTTGATCCAGGACCATGTCTTACTTGGCAAAATCACAGGTGACTATCTTGCAGATGTCATAATAGCTGATCGTGTCGCTTGATCAAGTCTGTTGACACCAATAAAATGAGCTTAATGTGGCAATTTACAGATCTGAAGACCGCAGCATAATGAATGAGGTGAAAACAGCATCTATTGACATGAAATAAAGAGGCTTTTCAGCTGCTCTGATAATAGTGATGATCCATAGACTATCAACACTCATTAAACAAGAATATAGAGAATACAAGAATGATAGCCTACATTAAAAAAAAATAACAGTAAAATAAATGTAACTAAAGAAAGCCACGGATGACATTATTAACCCTTGTAATTTGTCCATAAGAATCCGATTCCCTATAACTTCATAGCAACAAAGTAGTTCGCTAACATCATGCCGTTTTGTATGGGAAAAGAAACAGACACATGATGAACCCCTTTTTGAAAAGACCCCGTAAAATGTTGCGTAAACAGTGTAAATTGTATAGTACAGTTACGTGATCTAAAATGTGAACTGTTTACCCAGGAAGCGCGCGACGGCGACAGTGGTGACGTCACCACTGCAAGACGAAATGAGGGATCGATCATAAAATAAAAAAAATTTAACCATAACTTTCTGACATCGGATCCTCAGTGCCCATACTCTATCAACAGACTGCCATTCAAACTGTCAAACTTCCATAAACAGGCTCTAACTTGTTGGTCACTTTTGTACAAACACAATTTCTCCCCTCACAAATGTTTTATCTGAAACATAAACACGATTATCACGATTATCTATCTATCTTTTCTAGACAGAAAAGTCAACAACAAAGTAATAAAAAACCTTTGATGTGCAAAATCTATCCCTGCCTCCTCCAGGTACAAATGGTCCCCCATGAATGAAAATATTAATTGAAGAGCATGGAGTAACCCACATACATTTTTAATTACAAAGTAAAAGAAATTTCATTTAAAATTCTTCACCACTATTACCCCTGTAACAAGATTATTTCGAAATGTATCCCTACTGTAGACGAAAAATGCCGCTTTTGCTCTCTGGAAACAGAAACGTTAGACCAGAGTGCCGAAGTTACGACGTCACTCTGTAGGCCAAAACGCGGAAGTGAGTTAGCAAAGTGAGATATTTGAAGCATTTATTTGTTATAATTGTGATGATTATGGCTTACAGCTTATGAAAACCCCAAATTCAAAATTAGAATATTGTGAAAAGGTTTTCATAAGCTGTAAGCCATAATCATCACGATTATAACAAATAAAGGCTTGAAATATCTCACTTTGCATGTAATGAGTCTATATAATATATTAGTTTCTCCTTTTAAGTTGAATTACTGAAATAAATGAACTTTTGCACCAAATTCAAATTTTTCGAGTTTCACCTGCAGTAGTCAACATTTGAAGTGGATCAAAACCTTTCAAAGTTATACATGAATTTTGAACAATACCCGTTCTTTTCTTAGAACAACTTTGATTAACTTTTTTGATCCCCTTCAAATGTTGACTACTGTATAATACTAAAACACTGATCAAAATATTACAAATTAACTCGAAAATGCAAGTTAAATTTAGCTAATATAGAAATTACTAACAGAACAAAAACATCTTTATCGGTATTGAATTTACAAGTTGTTCCAAACTTGAATACATTCCTTTCTTCTGCTGGACACAAAAGATGATATTTTGAAGAATGATGGTAACCCCACTGATTTCCATAGCATTTTTTTCCATATGGAAATCAACGGGGTCCATCAACTGTGTGGTTACCAACATTCTTCAAAATATCTTCTTTTTTGATTTCATGTCATGTGAATCATATACTGGCAGAAGTGATTTAGATAGGCATACTGTCATTCACAATGAAGCCAGCTGTGAAAAAACTGTCAACCAGTTAAACGGTAAGCGGTTAGGCAGACCATTTCTACAGCATGATGGCAGGTCAAGACAATAATCTCAAACCATTGTGTCAGTTTTTACTCAAACTGTAATGTTGACTGCACTCATCAAACACAAGAATTCAACTGTTACCAATTTTTTCTTTATATTCAGTGGGAAAACTCTTCAGTCACTTGAAATGAAAGTTAGCCTAGAATTTAAAACAAACATGCTAGGCCTATAGAACAACTCATAATATTTAGTTTGACCTGGTGTTGACAATCAAAACATCACTTACCATTTTTACCTTTGTGGCAAATACTGCAGGTTATGAACTCAAGAGTATTTTTTTTTTTTTAAATAAGCCAAATTTCAATTCAATAGTACTTTTACACACAACCAAACGTGGCAATTACTTGTTATCAGAATTATTATAATAAAAATAAGAGAAACAAGCATATAATAGCATCACTGGAAATCATACCAACCACAAACAACAGCTTTTCCCCACAAGATTTTGATTAAAGATGGTTATAAAAACATGCATGGATAAATTGTTCACAATAAAAACCATAATATGCACTCAAATTCAGTCAGTTTTTAGTTCATGTCACTTTAATCATTGACAGAAACGATTCACACGGACAGCTTCCAACAACACAGCACTCATACACATCGGATAATCAAGGTTTTGTCAAAGCCACAGCAATGCTTATTTTCTCAAATTGTCTTTCATGAACAAGACAAATTTAAATGAATAAATGTTGCTCTGTTGGAAATATCCACATAAATCTCACAACTCCAGTGAGAAGTTATTAACCTCTGCAAATTATGATGAACTATACTTTCGGTACAACAGGGCTAAAGGCACACTTTAAGAAAAATGGGATTTTCCCCATTTTCACTACTCCAATGTATGAGTGCAAAACAATTTAGATATAGAGAAACAGATTTTGTGTGTAAATTAATCATAAAAAAAGTTTATTTTTTGTGTATAAATGTATGAGGTGGCAAGTTAAGCATTTTTTACTCCAGACACTCAGGGTGAAAACAGCGATAAAAGACACAGTGATAATAATGGGTATAATTTTAATCATTTCTAAGTTCAAAACAAATCACTTTTGCAAAGTTTGTACTATTTTTGGTTTATTTTGATAAATAAAATAATACATTTTTGTTCAATATACTATCATTAAAATGTTAATATATATATAAAAAAACAAAATTATTTTCTAAAAGTAAAAATTCTGAAAGCATTGAAGGAGATCCCAAAATAATTTAATATAGATTTACAATAGTAACAAATACCATAGTTTCATTATAAATATGGTGATTATCTCTAAGGTGGACACCCAACTCTTGATATATGATATTTACCATCTGAATCCATGTCAGGTCAACAAATGGAAAAGTCTACCAGCTGTTTATTATCATATTAATTATTGTCTTTCGGCCCAACAGCAGCTGCGACTTTTACCCCAAATACCATACATTTACATTTCTGTCAGGACCACTGTCGTCAAATACGACTGACAATTAGCATACAGTTTGGATTGGCGGTATGGTTCAGTTCTGGCCAGCCTAGCATAGATAAGAGTAGCAATAACCCCTCTTACTGTGCGTTCACACCGGACGCGAATAGCGCGTCAAATTCGGTTCTACCGCGTCTAGTTTGACACTTGACCACTTTGTGTTAATTGTGTCCGGTGGACACAAATATGATCCCCACGCCGCTGTTCTGCTCTCCAGAGCAAATACAGAGCAGTGACTCTCTCGATGAATGCTCGATCAACATAAAAAAGATGGCCGCCAACGGGTTTCGATTCTGACGCACGTAAATTTCGCTTCAAACTTTTGTTTTTACGCGCGTCAGTTTCACTCTTGACGCGCGAATTAACACAAAGTTTGAAGCGAAATTTACGTGCGTCAGAATCGAAACCCGTTGGCGGCCATCTTTTTTATGTTGATCGAGCATTCATCGAGAGAGTCACCGCTCTGTATTTGCTCTGGAGAGCAGAACAGCGGCGTGGGGATCATATTTGTGTCCACCGGACCCTTCGGAGGCGAACCGTTTGGCGAGTTTCACATTTGCTCGCTCCAAGAGCTGCGCCTGGATGACGGCCGCTGTCAGCGGTACTTCCGCCTGTCCCGCGCACAGCTTGATGAGCTGTTGTCCCGCATCGGAGCGAGGATCACCCTCGCCCTCATCCACCTAATCTGCCATTTATTTTTGTTTTGATGATAAATAGAGCCAGCCTCCATAAGTTATTAACCTGTCCTATGATTTTTACTCTCTCACGTCCAGACAGGAACTTATGCACATGTATGTTGGTTGTCTTTACATCATAATATTTCATATAATCTAGATATGGAATAAATAACATTAAATACAAAATGAACATATCTCGTATATTGAAATAAAGTTTTAAGTGATAAAATATTTGCTTTGTTGTGCATTAGAACCACACGCAGGCATTTAGTCATATTACAAAATAATTTATTGAGGCATCCAGACACTTCACCACATGACAGCAGCAAGCAGCTAAGCTCCTGATTGGTTAACGCGGCGCGAATTGACGCCAAAGTTCAGATTTTTCAACTCGGGCGGCAAGGGCGAATTTGCGTCAAACGCGTGAATGCACAAGTAGCACTAACTAAATCATTACAACAAACCGATTTGCCCCACTCAGTTAAACACCCACTGAGAATTCTGTTGATTGTGCCCTGGTAATTGGTGATTCGATCACACGGAACGTGAAAATAGAGACACCAGCCACCATAGTCACATGTTTGCCGGGAGCCAGAGCGCCTGACATCAAAGCAAATTTAAAAGTGCTGGCTAATGCTAATCGTAAATTCGTCTACCGCGCCGCGCTCTACGCCTCATTCGCGCCGCAGGATTTTTTTACACGCGTAACGCGTCTTTGCATTGACTTAACATTGAAATCACTCGCGCCTGACGCGCTATTCGTGTCCGGTGTGAACGCGCCATTAGGGTGAGCAAAACAGAGCCAACATGAAGTATTGCAGATCATCATTAATTCAAGATTTTAAAGTACAATATAATTTGAGAATTTATTCTGATTCTGATTCTAACTTATTCTGATGTGAGTCCTCATGATATATTAAATACAGCGTATTGCGCAGAATCTGCGCACTTCTGGCTTACTTGAACACACACACACAAGGGTCACTACGCAACAAATAACGGCACGCTTGTTCACTTGCATTGAAGTAATAGCGAATATTAAAAAGCATTTGGTGAACAGAAAAGACATTGTTATTTTCCAACATCCTACATGTTCTGTGTGCTGTACTGATCTGTCCTCCTAAAACACATTTTTGGTACAAAAAAAATAAATAAAATCGATTCCCTCGTTTTCGATACTTGTGTTGGATGGTCCGATCGATTGTGGAATCGATTTTCAAACGTAAAGTGACAGCCCTAGTATGTATACAGTGATAAGTGTCGTATTAGTAGATCATCAGCTGAGAGTCACTGATGCGAGCGTGACCAGCCAGAACTGACTGACGCTACGCTTGACATTCTTCCATTATTGAAAAAACTTTGCTTTAACTACCTGACTTTTTTACTAACTGATTTCACTTGCTACATGAATCTACAACATTTTAAAAAGCATCAAATATTAGATCAAATAAGCGTCAGCTTTGTGCTGCTGTCTGCGATCGCGTCGAGGATCAGACAGATTTCCACATGCATCTTGAAAAGCGGATGTTTATGAAAGTGCCGCGGCCGTTGACCATTCGTAAAGACCCGCCCCCTTTAGTTACGGTTGCTATGTCCGAGAAATCACGCCGCTCTCACGCCACACACCATGTTCTCATGCAGTGAAATACACATCGCGGAGCAGAGAGGACACTGACAACACACTGACAGACCAGCTTACTTTTGATATGAAACAAAGTCTCAACTTTCAAATTTGGTAATTTTTTAAAGAAATTTAAACAATGAATACGTTGCCTCAGATAAAGCTGCTCATGACTGATCATCTCTTCCTTCTAGTTCATTTATAGCATCAAATAAACATGAATGAACATTAGAAGGATTGTTGTTTTAACCGCGGAAAGACGTCAGTACACTCCGTTTCTCAAGTTCAAATCCTCCAACGTTAATCTACTAACTCTCCTGACTGCTTTGTCGGACAAAAATGGCGGATTATGATAGGTCAGAACGCCTGTCAATCAAACTCCCTGCGAAAGGTCAATTACAGGAGAAAAAAAAAAAAGCCTTAGTTTTCCCCCGGTGCGCCGTTCGCCCCGTTGTACCCTACATCTTATTACAGATAATAGTGTTTCCATGCCTGAGCAGAGAAGCGAACTGACTGAAACTCTTCCCACACTGATCGCATGTGAACGGTTTCTCTCCAGTGTGGATCCTCTCGTGAGTTTTCAGGTTTCCTGATTGGTTGAATCTCTTGTCGCAGTGTGAACACTTGAACGGTTTCTCTCCAGTGTGGATATTCTGGTGCACTTTTAGTTCACTATTTGTGATAAAGGACTTGCCGCACTCGCTGCATATGTGATTCTTCACGCCGCCGTGTCTTTTCTGGTGTACTATTAAAGAACCAAGCTCTGTGAAACTCTTTCCACACGAAGAACACGAGTGTGGCTTTTCCTGTAAATGGACTTTCAGGTGTTTCTTCAGGGATAATGACGTAAAAAAAGATTTGCCGCACTGATCGCAGCTGAACAGTCTCTCTCCAGAGTGAGAACGCAGATGTGATTTAAGATATTTCGCCTGCGTGAAACTCTTTTCACACTGACTGCATGCGAAAGGCCGTTCTCCGGTGTGGATCCTCGCGTGGATCTTAAAGCTTTTTCTATCAGCGAAACTCTTTCCGCAGTGAACGCATGCGTACGGTCTCTCTCCGGTGTGGATCCTCGTGTGGTCCTTTAGGTTTCCCTCATATTTGAAAGTCTTTCCACAATAATCACACGTGAAGAGCTTCTCTCCGGTATGGACCCTCATGTGGACACGAAGATTTTGCTTGAATGTGAATCTCTTCCCACACTGACTGCAGGAGAACGGCTTCTCTCCGGTGTGGATCCTCATGTGAACCTCGAGGATGTATTTGCTGGCTAAACTCTTTCCACACTGAGTGCAGCTGAAAGTCTTCTTGAAAACGGTTCTTTCTCCACTTTTGACATGATGATGTTCCTCCACTTCATTCAGTTGACCATTCTCGTTGTTCTCATCCATCAGGTCTGAAATTAAACAAACACAAAAGCTCTCAGTAAATCATAAACACAGTTCAAGAGATTTGTTCAACTGCTATATAAGATTATGATGATTTTAATGCATTATATTTACTGTATAGAAATGTGGGATATTAATATGGAATTTTATTGTGTTAATAATGTAGACATGGAATACATTTATTAAAGGAGTAATGGAATATAATTACAATATTTTTTTGTAATTAAGATTTTGTGCATTTATACTAATTGTATTTAGGCTACTGTTTTTTATACAAATACCATAGAAACCATATAGTTACAATTTACCATGCTATTGAGGTGCTATACACGTGTTTTAACTGTGGCTATCCTGATCTAATTCTAAATGTATGCTACTATGGATGACCAAAGGTTACTTTTAATAAACTCAAACAGTCAGAATATTTACATTTTACCATATAAAAATGAGGTTGATACAATTTTTTACAGATTTGACTGTTTATGTTAATGAACATGAATTTACATCTTCATCCCAAATCAAGCTACTGTCAGATGTGCATTTCTAAGAGACAAAACATCTAGTAATATTATTAATATTGCAGCCTGCAGTGCAAACTGTGCTTAAGACACAAATCTGTTTTCTGTCCTGAAACAATATCAACTGTTAGCACATGCAGTGACTGAATAAATGTTAATATTTCTATGAAATCATAAGCTTCCAGAAAGTGGCAGATAAATTGGTTCCTCAGTTTTGGATTTGCTGTGTGTGTGTGTATGTGTGTGTACAGTTCATATAAAGTGTCCTCTATAATATTATTTAGTGTTTTTTTCCCCACAGCTCTTTTAATTGTATAACTAAAACAACGAAATATTATGAACTGCTTCACGCTTTATTCATTTTCTTCAGTCTAATGAAAACTCATGAATAAACAATGTTCTTCTTCAGTAACCCACGTTATAAAACGCATCTGAATGTCTTCGAATAATCATTCAAATCGTGGATGTCGTATATTGTTATTTCGTACCACAGAATGAAGAGGATGATCTATTAACGCGCGCTACCGTTTGAACTGAGAAATGTGCGATCTCTCGCGCCACATTAAAGAGCGTGAAAAAGACAAATATTAAAATTATTACAATAACACAAAACTAAATGCAAGTATTTCATGGCAGGGGCTGCACAAATAATGGGAAGGGAACAAACACAGATAGATCTTGTGATTTGGATCTTGGTCGTTCAAATGAAGATCTTTTCGGGAAATAATTACTTACCAATTCAGTCGATCACAAGACTGTATAAAAAAAATTAAAAAAAATCACAGCCCAGACACAAGTTAGCGTTCATAGCCTCATTTTTCTTTTACTTTTGTGGTATGTGACCAACCAACTCACGGCGCATTCTCGCCCCCTACTGGACTGGAGAGGGGAGAAAATTGCAGTTCAATATTTGAATTTTGAAAACAAATAGTGCAGAGTTCTGCAAGAGAGGCAAATAAACACAGGTCTATATGGATGTAAAAATATATTTTTAGGTCTTTTAAATAGGAAAAATATGTATAAATTAGAAATTAGGTGGTGCAAATGAATTGTAATGTTATTGCAAAATGTGTGCAAAAAGTTAGAGCCAAAACAGCTTTGGCAACTCTTAAATGACACGTGCCAATTAATTACCCGCAGTAATATCTCCAAACAGATAAACAAGCATAGCATAGAAACACTAGAAGACAACCAACAAACCTCACCTTTTCCCCCAACAATTTGCTTAAGATTGCAATTAAAAATGCTATAATAAAGCATGGATGAATTGTTCACAGTAAATTCATCAGGTTAATTTTTTTATGTCACTTTAATCACAGATTGTTTAACGTCGATCAGTGTTTTAGGAGTGCACAGATGACAGGAATAAATATAGAAAAAAAATTAAGAGATGATAGTTGGTAATCCCATACGTTTTTATACGTAGTGTTTTATGGTGCATCATTTTAAACACCTTTTACCTTATTTCGTTTATTCTCAGGTTACGTAAGTCAGTCAAATCTGTCCTAATTCATATGTTTTTTTATTTTATTTCATACTTAGAATAATTAGATCACATAAGACTTCTCCGTAGAAATCAGAGACTTATGGTAAGGTGAGCTTTTTAATTTCAATTATATATAGTTTTATTAAATAGACCTACAGGTTAACTATAAAGGGCTAATATATAAAAACAGAGGTGTAAAGTCCAGGGGTCAGAAAGTAAAAGTCCTGCCATGTTTATTCCACTCATGAACTCAGCTGATTTCACTAGTTCTTTCTTCTGGCTGAAAAACTGTGCTAATTAACAAATCCAGGCGATTCGTAACAAAATACTGAGGAGGACTTTTACTTTCTGAACTTGGACTTTACACCTCTACATAAAACCAAAATAAAACTAAGTCAAAACCAAATCGTTTACAAGCTTTGCAACAGCAAGGCATCTAACACTGTAACAAACTGAAAAGTTCATGGCACTCACAAGGCATGAATGAATAAGGGAAAAAAAACTCTATCAATACTTGAAATCAGACAAAGATGGGCATAAGGAGGTTAACCAACAAAGTATATTGATAACTCAATAATCAAATCAGAAAAATTAACATTTATCCGAGAGTCCTTGATCAAATAGTCCATGCGTGAGAAGTATTGTCCTTCACTGTAAACAATTATCGTGATTTTAACGGTAAAAGACAGTGAAAAACTGTTAATTGGTTAACAGAAAGTTTCCTTACTATATACGGTAAATAACTGTGATAGATCTAACGGTACATTTAATGTAATTATACTCTAAAATACCGTTAAATTTACAGTTTTTGAAAGTGAAAAAGAACAACTCATTGTATAATTTACAGTGAAAAACCTTAAATTGACATTCCCACAATTCCCTGCGTGACACTTCACATTTGATGTATTTTTGTTGAAATAACTATGTTTCTTCTTAGTTTTCTTAGTTCTTTTCTAATCAGTTATGTACATTAGAGTTTTATGTTACATTTAATGTTGTTAAATTAAAGTTTATTGCATTTTTAGAATTTCATGTGTGTTACCATGATGGTGTTCAGTGTTTGTGCGAATCACACTGTGCAGCTTCTATATAATAGTATGAACTCTCTTGTGGAAGATTGCTTGTGATGAGCTTTGATTTATCATGTGATTAACATCACTGCTGTGATGATTGTTGGTTGTCAGTGTATTACAATGGTACAAAACAGATATTAATACATAAATAGGTTGGTAAATAAATACATAGAAATAAATACATAAAAACAGTTTATTACTGTAAATTTTAAGTCAAGTCTGTAAAACCAATAATGTCTGTACCATATTTTTGACGGTAAAGTTCTGGCAACCACAGCTGCCGGTATTTTACCGTAAAAATGGTATTTTATTTTTTACAGTGAATCCTTAGACCTTGAGCCCAAAAAATGAATCAAAATGTCCAGGAAAAATGGTAATAATCCTCCAAACGTGATGAAATAGCAAAAACACCAAGTCTTAAACCTCGATGGGTAATTAATCCATAAACGACTTCAAAGGAGATGGCTAAAAAAACACCAATCTGTCTGGTTCAAACAGGATCACCTATAACATGCATGCTGTCTTGCCGAAACCTGGCTTGGCCTTGAAAGAAGGCCTTCCTCTTCCAAGGTGCTCTCCTGTCAGAATAAAAGTCAATTTTACACACACACACACACACACACACACACACACACACACACACACACACACATAGACTCACTCACTCTCACTCACTCACTGACTTACTCCCTGCCTTACAAACACACACAGTGTAAAAGCTTCCAAAACCTCAAGTTTCACTGAACTACTGTGACTCATCACTGCCACAACATCGGGTGATGCTCTATCCTGTGACATACACACACAGACTCACTCACACACACACAACATCGGGTGATGCTCTATCCTGTGACATACACACACAGACTCACTCACACACACACAACATCGGGTGATGCTCTATCCTGTGACATACACACACAGACTCACTCACACACACACAACATCGGGTGATGCTCTATCCTGTGACATACACACACAGACTCACTCACACACACACAACATCGGGTGATGCTCTATCCTGTGACATACACACACAGACTCACTCACACACACCCAACATCGGGTGATGCTCTATCCTGTGACATACACACACAGACTCACTCACACACACCCAACATCGGGTGATGCTCTATCCTGTGACATACACACACAGACTCACTCACACACACACAACATCGGGTGATGCTCTATCCTGTGACATACACACACAGACTCACTCACACACACCCAACATCGGGTGATGCTCTATCCTGTGACATACACACACAGACTCACTCACACACACCCAACATCGGGTGATGCTCTATCCTGTGACATACACACACAGACTCACTCACACACACCCAACATCGGGTGATGCTCTATCCTGTGACTCAGCAGTTGCTTTGATTTTTTACCGGTCCAATCAGCGAACAGTGGGAGTGGCTGAGAACGATGATGTTGATGTCGTGCGCTAGTTAAGCGTCAGTGGTTTGAGTCGTCATACGTCACGACCAAACGTCAGCGATTGGTTATGGCAGATCCAGAGTGACTCTGGGCAGATCCAATAGTTTTAAACTTCAACAGAGCACCCGCCTACAAGGAAGTTAAAGCTGCCGTCGGCAACATCGTTTTGATCATATTCAGTGAAATCGACACTATAATCCGACAGAACAACATAAATAAAGTGGTTTTAGAAAAAAACCCAAGCTTCTAAGGCTACGTTCACACTGCAGGCTGAAACGGCCCAATTCTGATTTTTTTGCCCCTATGCGACCTGTATCTGATCTTTTCATGACAGTCTGAACAACACAGATCCGATCTTTTCAAATGCGACCCCGGCCACTTGGGTATGTGGTCCAAATCCGATATGTATCCGATCTTTTGAAATGAGACTTCAATCTGAACGGCCAGGTCGCATGTATCCGACCCGTCACTAAACGAGCTCCACTGTTGACATCCATGTTTAGCTACTTCCGCAAACAACAAGTGACGTCGTTGACCGTTGAGTACTCTTCTGCGCATGCGGGTCATTTCTGGGTCATGTTCACACAGGAGATCACAAAAGGTCGCATTTAATTGGAAATGTGAACGGCCTTGCAAAAAAATCGAATTCTTTCAAAAAATCAGAATTGAGCATTAAGCCCCTGCAGTGTGAACGAGCGTGTTAATTGTTTTGCAAAAATCCACCGCTCCCAGATCATCGGGTCCAATCAGCGCAGGGGGGTGCGAGACCTGACTGTCAATCACAGATCGGGCACACGCCACCCCTCGCGCAGTAACGAAGAGTGATGGCGGATGTATCTCGCTTTCAAAACACTAACAAATCAAGTAAGCTCATTTAGAGTATAAATGACGTTAGCAATTGCAATCTATCGGTAGATTAGCCGGGACAGCATACCTCCAAATACTCCATGGTGTTGATGGATGCTGATGCGACGGGCGCGTTCACAGATAACCTGGTGCACACGCACTCGAGTACGAACTCGGTGGGAGGGCATCCGTTGATAGTGGGGGACAGGCATGAGAGTTGTAAACATTCAAAATTTTGCCTAAGTCCACTCAATCTGCCAGACTTGCCGACTGCAGCTTTAACGCTTGTCAATGGAGTGAGGCCAGACTCTCTGTCTCTGTACAAATGAAATGTATGAGACTCTGGTGGGACCGGGCTACATATAAAGCCATTTCCGCACTCAAAGCACACATGAGTTCTCACTCTGGTATGTATTTTTTTATGCTCCTTAACCATACAGTCCTGCAAAACTCTTCCCGCACAGAGAAGTAGGGCTTCTCCTGCCGGTGCCTCTTCAGCACCGACGACGACAGAAAGCTTGATCACACTGATCGCGGTTAAACATCCGCTCTGCAGAGTGAGTGTGAAGATGCTCTTTTCAAGATTCAAGATGTTTATTTGTCATATGCACAGATTTACACCATGCAATGAAATTCTTAAGTTGCAAAAGTTTCCCACAGTATAAAATGTACACAATATACACGCAATATATTTAAAATATGCAAGTGTAGAATTGCATTCGGCAGAGAGACATTAAAAGCATCATAAAAAGCATATACATTGAACAATGCAAACATTCACAATGTAGTGCAAACAGTGATTAAAGTGCCAGTATGGAGTTGTCAAAAGACTGAGTCATTCAACAGCCTGATGGCCTGTGGATAAAAACTGTTTTTAAGTCTGGATGTTCTGGCTTTCATGCTCCTATAGCGTCTGCCAGAAGGTAACAATGTGAACAGTATGTGCTGAGGGTGTGTAGTGTCTCAGATAATGTTATGTGCCCTCTTAGTTACCCGGGTTTTGTAAATGTCCTGAAGTGATGGAAAAGCTGTTCCACAGATATATTGTGCAGTTTTAATCACACGCTTGAGAGCTTTCCTTTCCTTTCCTTTTGGACTGCTGACATGTGTGAAACGCTTTCCACACTCGGTGCAAGTGTGCGCTCTCTCTCCAGTGTGGATCCTCATGAGGTTTTCTTTATACGTGAAGCTCTTTCCGCAGTGATCACATGCGAAGGGTTTCTCACTGTGGATTTTTATGTGCCTCCTAATGGCTCCGGATAGAGCAAAACCTCGTCCACATTGAGGGCATATGAATGGTTTCTCTCCAGTATGAATCCGTTTGTGCCGGTTCAGGCCTCTTTTGTATGCGAAACTCTTCTCACATTGATCACACGTGAAAGACTTTTCTCCGGTGTGAATTCTAATGTGATCCACAAGGTTTCTTTTACAGGTGAAAGTCTTTTCGCATTGAGGGCAAGTGAATGGTTTCTCTCCGGTGTGAATCCTCTGTGCCTCTGAAGACCTACACTGTAAAAAATTATCATGATTTTAACAGTAAAAGACTGTAAAAATGCTACAGTGAAAAACTGTTAATTGGTTAACAGAAAGTTTCCTTACTATATACAGTAAATAACTGTGATAGATCTAACGGTACATTTAATGTAATTATACTGTAAAATACCGTTAAATTTACAGTTTTTGAAAGTGAAAAAGAACAACTCATTGTATAATTTACAGTGAAAAACCGTAAATTGACATTCCCACAATTCCCTGCATGACACTTCACATTTGATTTATTTTTGTTGAAATAACTATGTTTCTTCTTAGTTTTCTTAGTTCTTTTCTAATCAGTTATGTACATTAGAGTTTTATGTTACATTTAATGTTGTTAAATTAATGTTTATTGCATTTTTAAAATTTCATGTGTGTTACCATGATGGTGTTTAGTGTTTGTGTGAATCAAACTGTGCAGCTTCAATATAATAGTATTAACTCTCTTGTGGAAGATTGCTTGTGATGAACTTCGAACGATCATGTGACTCTCATCACTGCTGTGATTGGTGGTTGTCAGTGTATTACAATGGTACAAAACAGATATTAATACTTCAATAGGTTGGTATATTGTCATTATATCAGATAATGAATTACGGTTTATTACTGTAAATTTTAAGTTTAGTCTGTAAAACCAAAAACGTTGATACCGTATTTTTGACGGTAAAGTTCTGATAACCACAGCTGCCAGTTTTTTTCCGTAAAAACAACGGGATTTTTTTTTTACAGTGTATTTTTTGCGTAAAACTTTTTCCGCATCGAGGACAAACGAAAACATGTTTGGCTCTCGTTCTTTTTTTGTGAAACGTTATCAACAGTCAATGAACAACTAAATGATTTTTCTCCAGCTATGAAATAGTGTTTTTCCTCAACTTCATCATCTTCTTTAGCTTCCATCGAGACTACGATGCACATAAACAAATCAGCAAAAGTCCCAAGAACTCGATATAGGAATCTTAAAAAACAATAAACTACTCTCTCAATTGTATAACTTTAGATACCAAATCTAGAGAGTGGCTTGTTTAAATTTTACGTTGTTTTATATACATTTTTTATCATATTAACATCTTCAATATAACCTCTGTACAAGGTAATTGCAGTGTTCTGGATCTCTAATGTTCTCACTTATCTCGTATCTGGCACCAATATATCATAATTAATTCATCAAAGCAAAAAAAAAATGCACACTAATCTTTTACAGCTCCAGATCGTGTTCTTCTACGTTTAATGGCTGTTGAAAAACAACTATGGTGCATGGCTACTCCCTACTGGACGGAAGTGTGAACTGCAGAATATGTATAATGAAGATGTATGGAAAAATAACTTGTGTGGAACTCGAGTTGCTATTGCCACAGATTATTTTTAAAAGTGATGTTTGTAAGATACCACACACATTTTACATTTAATTTTTGTAGAAAATGATGTTGTAGGGCTCGTTTAGATTATATAGACACATAATCGTGTCCTTGGCGATATTAATAATATTGATTATTAGCCATATTTTTCTTGCCAACACTGTTAAAATATAACACCTCATATATTTGTTTGCTTGCGGAATGAAACAAATTGATAATGCGCCACTAGGTGTCACGACATAAACAAAACAAGTGCACTTAAAAAGAGCAAATTATCTGTATTTGTTTTGTTTTTGTAATTCAAAATCTGAGTAACATTCCTGTTAGATATTTGAATGAAGATAAGCACAATCTGGTGGTAGAATAGTTTATTCGCTACAGTACTGACATGCAATGTTGAAACCATTTGATTTGATTTAAATAAAAATACATTTTCATTCATAATCAGCAGCACAATATTATGGAAGCTTATTTCTGCCACTCAATAAACAATGAAAAAGGTTATTGCGACTTTTTATCTCACAATTCTGTTTTTTTTTTCTTGCAATTGCGACGTAACATCTAGCAATTCTGAGAAAAGTCCAGAGTTGCGAGATATAAACTCGCAATTGCGAGAAAAAGTCAGAATTGCGTTTTTCCAATGCAAGTTTATACTATAGGGGTTCAATGTCACGTGACCCGTCAGTGGCGGCTGGCAGTCTGCCTTGGCAAGTTTCAGAAACCATTTATTTCTGGCAGTTTTTGTGTTTTATGTTCCTCCCTCTCTGGCTCATTTAATATGCATCTGTTGATATGATTCTGTTCTTTTGTATGATTGATGTTTTGGGGCTGGTTATCCCAATTAAGGCAGTCAAATCGCCCTAAACACTGATCCCTAATTTGACTGCTTTAATTAGGATAAAAATGATCTAAAATGACAATCATACAAAAGAATAAATGCATAAGATTACATTCATAAAAAGAAAACAATGTATTTCTTTGCAGCGAGAGTGACAGACAGCGCGTTATACTCGCCGTTCAGCCGCGGCTGGCTGGATTGAGCGTCAGTAAGCAACCAGTCGTGATCACGGCCATTTGACTGCTTTAATTGGGATAACCGGCCCCAAAACATGCCAAAAATAAATGGTTTCTGAAACTTGGCAAGGCAGACTGCCGGCCGCCACTGACGGGTCCCGTGACATGATGCTCCTGCCAGCCAGCTGAAGATTGAACCCCCACTCAGTTTATATTTCGCAATTCTGACATTAAAAAAAATCAGAATTGTGAGATAAAAAGTTGCAATTATCGTCTAAATTGTTTTAATCCGTGGCGAAATCAAGCTTCCTTACAATATACACCTACACACATTTTCGCAAACATAATTACACTAGTGTGACAAAAGTGACCTGATTTCATAGACACGAAATGACATTGGAAAGTCTCACTCCACGATCAGTGTTTCAATCGGATGATGCTTTTTCACATGATCGAGTAGATGCCGCGCTTGCTTGAAACTCTTCCCGCACAGAGCGCAGTGGTGCGGCTTCTCTCGGTGTGTGTTCTCGTGCGCGATCAGCTGCGGTACCCGTGCGAAACTCTTCCCGCAGAGCGCGCACTTGTGCGGTTTTTCCCCGGCGTGAATCCTCTGGTGTTGCTTGAGCTGGTCGGCCGTCACGAACGCCTTCCCGCACTCGAAGCACACGTGATCCTTCACGCCGCTGTGCACTTCCTGATGCCTTTTAAAGCAATCCACCCGCGCGAAACTCTTCCCGCACAGAGCGCACAAGTACGGCTTCTCTCCCGAATGCACTTTAGTGTGTCTCTTCAGCGCGGACGCGGTGATGAACTCTTTCCCGCACTGCTCGCAGTTAAACGACTTCACGGCGGAGTGAGAGAGCTGGTGATCTTTGAGGCCGTTGATGTGCCGGAAGCTCTTCTCGCACTGGTCGCACGCGTACGGGCGCTCTCCGGTGTGGATGGTCATGTGACTCCTGAGCTTCTCGTTTCGTATGAAGCTCTTCCCGCACTCCGGGCACGCGTGCGGTCTCTCTCCGGTGTGCAGTTTGATGTGCCTCTGTAGGTTAGCATTGCACGCGAAGCTCTTAGCGCACTGAGGGCACGCGTGAGGCTTTTCTCCGGTGTGTGTTTTCATGTGTCTCTTTAGCCTCGTCCTGCACGCCAAACTCTTCCCGCACCACTCGCACGTGAACGGCTTCTCTCCGGTGTGGGTTTTGGCGTGCCTGGCGAGTCGGGCTTTACACGCGAAGCTCTTGGCGCACTCGACGCACGCGAAGGGTTTCTCTCCGGTGTGAATCCTGATGTGCCGCTCCAGTCTCGCTTTACGTGCGAAACTCTTTCCGCACTGAGGGCATGAGAAGGACTTTTTGACGTTTCCTGAAAAAGACGTTTCCGGTGGCGAGGGAAACGGAGGGTTTTCTCCTACAGTGATGGGATGATGATGATGATGATGAGGTTTCTTCTCCTCCACCTCGTTCGGTTCCTCTTTCGCTTCCATTAGCACCTGAAATTAACATGATAGATGTCTTTAAATTGGGATGGGAAAATAAACAAGGAAATTTGAGTAAATATATGTGCTAAACGTTAACTCGAGCATGTCAATATCTTGCAGGGGAGTCAGTGAAAGGGGGTCCGTGGAAAAGGAGAAAATCTGTAACAAAAAAAATAAAAAAGTAAATAAGATTAAAATAAGTAAATACATACATTACAATAAAATTAATAAATTAATATTTTTTTTTATTAAAAGTATAAATTGGTTATTAATCCATTAAATAGATTAGATTAAAATAAAAAAATAAATACAATTAATATATGATTTAAATTGAATAAATAATACATTCAAATAAATACATTACTATAGCTATGTTTGTGTGTGTGACGTGTGTGTGTGTGTGTATATATATATATATACTGTATATAAATATAATAATATACATAGACACATATATTATATAAACACAAAACCTTTATGTTAGATGCAATTAATCGATTTGACAGCACTAATAATAATGCAACTTGATAAAAACTAATGGAAAAGGAGAAAATCTGCAACAAATAAATATGATTAGGATAAGTAAAGAAATACATTACATTAAAATTAATTATTTAATAAAAATGTGATTAAAAGTATTAGTTGGTTATTACGTCGTTAAATAGATTTGTAATTAATATATGATTTAAATTAAATAAATAATACATTAAACAATACATTACTATAGAAATCAAAATATATCTAATAATTAGTGATGTCAAATTGATTAATCATGATTAATCACCTCGAAGATAAACGTTTGTGTTTATATAATATATGTTTGTGACACGTGTGTATATGTAAACACGTGATGTACACTGAACAAAATTATAAACGCAACACTTTTGTTTTTGCCCCCCTTTTTCATGAGCTGAACTCAAAGATCTAAGACTTTTTCTATGTACACAAAAGGCCTATTTCTCTCAAATATTGTTCACAAATCTGTCTAAATCTGTGTTAGTGAGCACTTCTCCTTTGCCGGGATAATCCATCCACCCACAGGTGCGGCATATCAAGATGCTGATTAGACAGTATGATTATTGCACAGGTGTGCCTTAGGCTGTCCACAATAAAAGGCCACTTTTAAAATGTGCAGATTTACTGTATTGGTGGGGTCCGGGGGGACACACATATTATATAAACAAACTTTTATGTTAATCACAATTAATCAATTTGACAGCACTAATTATAATGTAACTTAATAAAAACTAATTTTAGATTTATAATATACATTCTTCAGTGTATAAATTGGGTGTTTATAAAAGATAGATGCCTCTTAAATTTTAGATTGAGGGTTCCTCACATGAGATTTATCATATATGGGGGTCCATGGTGTCTAAAATATTAAAAACTTTAAAATATTTAAAAAATTTTGTAATAGGATGAGGATATCTATCCATCTTATGAGATTTCGTTTATTGGGATTTAGTTATTTAAACATAATGGGACGGTTTCCCGGACAGAGATTAAGCCTAGACTAAAACTGACTTTTAAACTAGATGAACAGAATTCTGCTTTCTCTGTCATGGCTTTAAATAGCCCTAAATTTACTTTAGTCCAGATTTTAATAAGCTGTTGATTTGTTCCCTTTATTTAAACATTTAATTTTGTTTTAACAGCTTTGTATTAGGTTTCTAGTTCAAATGTGATTGGTTCATGTTAAAATGACTTGAAATGGTCACTCTTTGACCTCACTTGATGTTTTTATTTTGAAATATGTTTCAATCTAGTAACCCAGTCATACAGGACTTTCACTTCCCTTCATGCTTTGCACAGGGCTGAATTGGGAGAGAAAAGTTTGAAATAAAGTGATATTTTTTTTAGCACGATAAGAAAATGGAGAGATTAGTTCATGTTTAATGTTCTATTATGTTAGTATTTTTTTGGGAAATGTTGCTTCTAGAATACCACCATTGAACACCACACGTGTAAAGAAGTTAAATTCAGTTTATGTAAATCACAGGAATAATCAAGAAGCATTAATTGTAGGATTATTTGAAAAATTCATTTTAAATGAAAACTATTTATGAACACCGTTGATTCTAGTTAGTTGTACATGGTTGATATAACACACACACATTCATATATATAATTAATTACAAACAGATTTCCAGGCATTTCTTTTCTTTTATTCCACAGCTGATGTGTGCAGTTTATTTAACATGCTTAAAAATAAATTTCTCTTGTTTATTAATTTTTTTTTGATTGCAGTCTTTTTTGATGCCAGTTTCCCTTGGATTTGCTTCTTATTTCCACACAATTTTAAGATTTTCTTGGTTCATTCCATGTTTTATAGGCAACCTCTGTCATGCTAATTTAGATTAGCAGAGTTGGTTTTAAATTAATGTTATTTTAGTCCAGGTGTAACTGTACTTAATCTGTGTTACAGAAAGACATTTTTTAAGACACGAATCGATTAACTATTCTAGATTAAGGGTACTCCTGGCTTAATCTAAACCCTGTCCGGAAACCCGCACAAAACAGTTTATCACAGACTAATAAAATGAATGCTGTATAAAAGCTGTTAGGATTGATATCGTTTATTTCATAATAGTTTGCCTCAGTCTGTTGACACCACTGAAATGAGCTTCGAGTGAGATCTGAAGACATCAGCATAATGACTGAGGTGAAACCAGCAACTACTGTATTTACATGAACAGTTCAACACTAGTGTATAATTTACCAAGCCCTGATACAGAACAATAATAAAGCTTAAATATTCAAAATAGTCTCTCCAGGCGTGATGATTCAAGTCATTTTTCATGAGTGATGCTATAATAAACATCATTTGCGTCGCACATTATTCTGTAATAGCTACCTGATCTTGGTTGATTCCCTCCTGATAAAATATATTTTGTAGTAAAACGATTTATGTTAACTTAACTGTTATTTCTTATAAAAAAAACATGAAAAACAAAACACTATTCTGAACTATATATCATTTAAATTCCCCTTGAGATTGCTTTCAAAATTCAACCAATCAAAAATATGAGTTCAAATTCGCAGATAATATAACTTACACAAAGACATCAATATTTTCCTCACTCAGCGCTCCGTCTTCTTCTGCCCTTTCATAGCGGAAGACTAAACACTGTGAACGAGCATTTCCGCCACCCACTGGACTGGAGTTATAGTGCAGATGTTGCATTTGAGGAATATTGATATTCTCATTCTGAGAAACTTGATAAGATAATAAAACACCGCCTGAGCATAAGGGCGTTTCCGGGAGACTTCTGCCTAACAGTTTATCTGAGGTGCCAGTGACCATTCTTCCAACGGTCAGTAGTTTCATTTACAATAGCAAAAGCTGAAAAAGTTCACCCGAAAAAAAAAAAAGATTATAAGAAAGATAAATATATTGTAGATAAAGATAAATAAATATAAATAATAAATATATATATATATATATATATAACATTTATTTTGTATGTTTCCCTAGCATCCGGGTCATGTCAAGTTTTTATTTATTTATTTTTTTTTATTAATTTTTTTAATTCTGCCTTTTCTGAAATGCTGAATTACAATCATGGAAAATTTCAATATACTATTTGAACTGAACAGCGTCTCTTGCTGGTGCTGAATGAAACCAGACAGCACGTATTAAACACATCCTAGAATCTGAATTTACAAGTTATTTATCGATTTATTAATTTAATTTAACATAACTCTGATGTACCCTTGATCTGGTCTTGACCGGGTCCTGCCTATAATTGTGCTGCGGCCCCTTTAAGTGCGACTCCATTTCTCAGCGAAATTTTATTAAAGTTCCTGAAAAACTCAAACGGTCCGAATCCACTCCGAGTTTTTTTAATGATTGGAAGAAGACTCGGAAATCTAGATGCAAGGAATAACTTAAGCAGTTCAGCTAATATTAAACACCGAAAGTATCTGCCATAATTATTATTAATTTTCATCTTTTCATCAGCAGCTGCGGTGTGATCAAACCGGACCAGAATCTACAGACATGACGAGTGAGTCCAGAATAACAACAGCTCTCTATCACACAACTTTAAAACATTCGTAGCACTGTATAACAGATAATTCTGCATACACGCAAATTCATCCAATAACACAAAATAATATTCAGGTAGTTCACACTACATTACACAGTAATACACGAATCTTCACACAGCACTGCTCTGAATCTGCTATTTGGTGTTTTTATTATTTTGGCACTATTGTAGGTTTGAAGTCTCGTTAATAATGTAATACGTTTTTTTTTTTTCTTCAAACTAAATTCTGAAATTCTTCTTATTTGGTGAATGTTTAACCAGGTCAACGTTCTCAGTGTAATAGAGTTTAAAGTCCTCATGAACATTAGAAATGATTATCAACTTCCTCTTTAACGGAACTATAACTACTGACTTTAATGTTTTTGCACACTATATACTTTGGTCAGTGTGGTCAGTCTGTATGGACGGTATCTGTGAAAGTATGCTGAACATAATGCATACTATTATTTAAAAACAGTATATTTAAAATAATATGATAAAACCTTTTATTAATTTGAGCAAGTATTGAGTAAATGTGCTGAATACATACTACATACTATTTTTTAAACTAGTATATGACAGTATGAAGTAGTATGCTATTATAAAATCTTTTGTCAGTTTGATCGAATAATGAGTAAATGTGTTGAACAATGCATACTACATACTATTATTTAATAAGTATATAAAACAGTATGAAGTATGCTATAATAAAATCGTTGTCAGTTTGATCGAATAATGAGTGTGTGTTGAACATTAGTACTACATACTATTAAGTATATAAACCAATATGAAGTATGCTATGATAAAATCGTCAGTTTGATCAAATAATAAGTAAATGTGTTGAACATAATGCATACTACATACTATTATTTTAATAAGTATATAAAGTAGTATGAAGTATGCTATGATAAAATTGTCAGTTTGATCGAATAACGAGAATGTGTTGAACAATGCATACTACATACTATTATTTAAAAAGTATATGAAGTAGTATGCTATGGTAAACAAAATCTTTGTCCGTTCCATCCAATGAGTAAATGTGTTGAACATAATGTGTACTACATACTATTATTTTAAGAAGTATATAAAGTAGAATGAAGTATGCTATGATAAAATCGTCAGTTTAATCGAATAATAAGTAAATATGTTGAACAATGCATACTGCATACTATTATTTACAAAGTATGTGAAACATTATGAGGTAGTATGCTATGATAAACACAATCTTTGTCAGTTTGATTGAATAGAGGAAATATGCTAAACAATGCATACTACATGCTATTATTTAAAAATATATTACAGTAAAGTAGTATGCTATGATAAAGTTAGATCGAATGAGACAAGATCAGGAGAAAAAAAATGTTATTTTGCCAAGTGCATTGCATTTTGGGAAACATTATCCCACAGCGTGTGCTCTGCTGTCAAAATTACAAGTAGATCATCTGCACAGTTTATTTTGTAATACGTACTGCACGTAGTCTGCATACTGCAGAAATAGTACGCTGCCATGCACACTCTCTCCGTGATGCAATTCTTTCTGCATGGTTGCCGCAGCAACAGATCAGAGTGTTGTAGGGGAATCCTAAGCCCCTCCCCTCTGCTGATGTAGGAAGGGAGTGGCTCCGCCTCCACTACTGCGCTAAGAGATCCCCAAGCCCCGCCCCCTGTGCGTATCTTCCTGCTCTGATAAGAGAGTCTCTGTGCGCCTCTCTCTCTCTCCCTCCCTCTCTCTCTCTCTCTCTTCATCTGTCCGGTGCAGGCGGCAGCATGTCGGACTCCAGCGCAGCTCCATCGCAGAGCAAAAGCAAAAGCAAAGCTGTCAAGGGAGGCAGTTTACACAGCCGGACCAGCCCGGGTGAGTCTCACTGCAGCAGAGAGACAGACAGGCGGAGAGACAGACAGGCAGAGAGACAGACAGACGGGTAAAGAGACAGACGGGTAGAGAGACAGACGGGTAGAGAGACAGACGGGTAGAGAGACAGACGGGTAGAGAGACAGACAGGTAGAGAGACAGACGGGTAAAGAGACAGAAGGGTAGAGAGACAGACGGGTAGAGAGACAGACGGGTAAAGAGACAGACGGGTAAAGAGATAGACGGGTAGAGATATAGATGGGTAGAGAGACAGACGGGTAGAGAGATAGACAGGTAGAGAGACAGACGGGTAGAGATATAGATGGGTAGAGAGACAGACGGGTAAAGAGACAGACAGGTAGAGAGACAGACAGGTAGAGAGACAGACGGGTAGAGATATAGATGGGTAGAGAGATAGACAGGTAGAGAGACAGATGGGTAGAGATATAGATGGGTAGAGAGATAGACAGGTAGAGAGACAGACGGGTAGAGATATAGATGGGTAGAGAGACAGACGGTTGGAGAGACAGATTCTGTGTGGTTTAAACTGAACCTGGAATTAATATGACGATAAATATTTCAATAATTTTATTTTTATAATAATCTTAAGTGTATTTTCTCATCACGGTTTCTAATCATGAAACTTTCAGGCAGTTTTGTTTGTTTCGTCCCTGAACGCATCAATATATTATGACGAATGTGGAGTGCGAGAAGGTGGGATTCTGGGAAAGGTTCGTCCAGGCGTGTGATGCGAGAGCTCATGAATTACACAAGAGCGTGTGTGTGTGTGTGTGTCCTGCCTCAGAAAACACGACACACGCGTGTGACACGGACGCTTTGTGACGCTCGTGATGGGTTTAAACCTTTGGGTTCGTCTGAAACGAGAAAAATCTAAGCGAACGCCTTAACAGAAAGATAAATAATAGGAAATATAAAAACGTGTCTAAACTAAACAATAAAAATAAGTGAGAAACATTATATTTTAAGCTTACCAGTTATCAGTCCAAAACAAAGATGAAAATATTGCAATTTGCAAAAATTTAGATCACAAAACAACTTTGTGTAAAGAAAGTAATCAAATAAATATAATAAAAACACAATAATATAAATAATAACAACAATATATGATATGATAACAGAAATAATATAACTGTAAAACAACACAACATAATAATATTATAAATAATAAGATATTTATAATGCATATTATATTTTTACTGTTGTAGTCTAATTATTTACTTATTCTGTCAAAAAGTAACAATAAAACCATTTAAAATTCTACTCGTCAAAATCTACTAAAATCTGATTTATGTGATAATTCTGTCATTTTCGACTTTTATTTAGTTAATATGTCATAATTGACTTTATATGCCACAATTTCAACATTAAGACATTAAAACTCAAAATTGTTAGTAAATCAATTTTAGTATTTCATAATTTCGAAGTTTTAATGTCAGAATTTTGAATGTCAGAATTTATTCTCTTAATTATAATTTTTTAAATCATAATTTTGACTTGTCATCTCATAAATAGGACTTAGTATGTTATGATTTTAATTTGTCAATTTCAACAGTCAATTTTTTTTAATCTCATAATTGATTTAGTATGTACATTTTGACTTTTTATGTCATAACTGTTTTGTCATAATTATGACATTAAAAAGTCACAATTCTGACTTAGTATGTCAATTTTAGTATATATGTTGTCCTTTTAATCTCATAGTTATAACTTAAGTCATAATTTTCTTTTCATAATTAGGAATTATTATGTCATAATTTAAATTTCTCATCTAATAAATATGACTTAGTATATTAAATCAATTATTTTCAATTTCAATTGTTATATTTTTTTTAACCTCATATGTATGATTCAATTTCAATGTTTTAATGTCAATTACGATTCAGTATGTCATCATTTCGAGTTACATCATATTTTTCGAGTTTTCTCAATCTTTTTTTATCTCATAATTAGAATTTAGTAGGTCATAATTTCGAGTTATGTCATAATTTTGTCTTTTTCAAGTCAAGTCAAAATCTGTTATAAATATTAACATGGTTAAATAAATATTAAAATATGTATATGTGTGTGTAATAGCAAACAGTGAGGAAACTATATAAAATAATAAACAAACAAGGGTTTACAGGACAGTTAATCACAGAGATCAACCCGTATCACACACACACACTCAGCCGTGACGCTTCGCAACTGTGTCTCCTGCAGTTTTCATGCCTTTTTACGACTATCTAACACTCACAAAACAAACACAAAGCTCTCATTAGTGGCACAATGTGTGTGTGTGTTTAGCCAATCCAGTCACAGCTTCTAAAAATGAACCTGTGTGTGTGTGTCTTTAAACCTCAGTCTAGACACTTGGTTACAGACAAAAACACAAGTCCAGTCTCTCTGTGTGTGTGTGTTTAAGTTCGCCTCACACTTTATTCTGCTCAATAACCATCCAGTTACACAGTAAAAGACTGTGAAATATAACAATTTCTTCTGTCTCTAAGTGTCATTCAGGGGCGGGGCTTATCTGAAAAGGTTAGTGATTGGTTGTTCCGAAATCAGAAGAAAAATGTTTTTATACTCAATTCTGCCAAAGCAGCATATATTAAAGCTTGAAACCTGCTGAATGAAACCCTTGAAACGCAAGTCCGTTCGCTCGGCGGCCATCTTGGAAACGCCCTCGAGCCGCTATTTATCGACAAGTGCAGCTCCGTCTATTTGAACGCAGACTAAAATATTGGGCTAAAAACACCAAGATATGAACACAGTTTTCAGAAAATGATACACTTTTATATGAGTTAAGAAGACGTTTCTGTCTAGAAATCTAAAAACGTATTCGTTTGTTACTTTAGCGAATACATTTCTAAATTTCGCGGAAAAAAAATCACGTTACGTTTAAATAAAATTAAAATCGGGGATAAATTCTGACAACAATGGCATCCATCATAAGCTTAAATCACACAAATAAAACGATATTGTCTAGGCTGGTTCAGCGAATATGTCTTCTGGCTCGCGATTGGCTCGTTCGACTGAGAGGCGGGGCTACAGATGCCATATTGAGTGCTATGATTTCTCTCGTACCCTTATAATAACTCTGCATAAACATTCAACGTGATGAGGTTTTTTTTTGTCAATTTTGACTTTTTTTTTACTTAGTATACCATAATTTCAATCCAATTTTGACTTTTTGATTTAGTAATTATGAGTTTGTCATAAATATGACTTAGCATGTCATAATTTGAACTTTTTTTTTTCAATTTTCGATTGATGTCGATTTTTACTTTTTAATCTCATAACTATGACTTAGTATGTAAGAATTTTGACCTTTAAATATCACAAGTATGTAAATTAAAACATTTCTCGGAATTATGAGATTCATTCAACTCATAAATATGACATGTCATAATTTCAACTTTTTGTCGATTTCAATTTATACAATTTATACAATACAAGTTAGCGGTCGTATAGGGACATCAGAAGAAAAGCTGTGTCATGGAGAGACAAATCTCAATTCATGTTAGATGCTATCGCTAGCTTCTTAGCATGGGACAGATACATTTTTTGCTGCTGACCGAAAGGTGGAACAATCAAATGACTAGACGTACAGTATATATTCCCGCTAAAAGTTGACAACTCCGCCTACTTTTCTCTGGCCAGTGTTGCGCAAATCGCTTTGTATCTGAAGGGCTACGCTGAACCCAGCGGCCAGCGCCGCGCATTCGGCATTCTGTCTGAAAGGGCCATTAGTATGTCAGAATTTTGACCTTTAAATGTCCAAACTAAGTACATTTACATTTTTCATATGACCTAGTATGTCATCATTTCGACTTTTCATCTCGTAATTATGATTAAGTATGGTCAGAATTTCGATTGATGACGTAATTATGATTTACCAAAGCATGATTTTCTTTCTTATCCGACTATTCCGTACACGTGACTACACTACTTTTGAAACACTCATTATTGAGTTCAGTTTCACATTGTACACACTGCAGTGTATGTACTGCACAGTACGCTAGTGTTGCAGTGCTGACGCAGCCACACACACACACGACATTCCATGTAAACCTCACAGTCCAGTGAAATTAAATGCGTCTCACACACACACACACACACACACACACAGAGGTCTGTTCATGCTGGTCTTCCCAGGATTCCTCTGTAAACGCAGGGGTGGTTTGTGTTTAAACACACAGTGGTGCGTCCCACCACTGACCCCCCCGCCTCCATCTGCAACGTGGTACGAGCCAAACGTCCCGACACACACAGAGAGAATCAGCTGCAGCGAGAGACACACACACACACTGACACACAGGAAGTGCTTTTATCCTGAGCATCCCAGCAGAGATCAGGTACTGCGTCCCGGATGTTTATGGGATGTGTGTGTGTGTGTGTGTGAGACGCATTTAATTTCACTGGACTGAGAGGTTTAAATGGAATGTCGTGGAACGCATGTCACATGATCACGGTAAAGTCACATGACGAGAGTCGAACTTGGACAGGAAAGTTCAGGTTCGTTTTACACCTGTTTCAATGCGATCTCGATGTTACTGCTGGAAGTGTATGAAGGAAACGTGAGAGGATGAATGTCCTGAGTGTGTGTGAAGCGTGTGTTTGTGACACTGATGATGGACGCGTGTGTCGTCTGCAGACGCACCACAGCCCGAGTCCTTTAACAAGCATCAGGCGCCACACTGCTGTTCTGTCGTTAAACGGACTTATATTCTGACTTAACTTATATTTCTACTCTGCCAATCACACTTTAAATAAGTGTTTTGGTGTACAGTAGCCCATGGTTGCTATGCGGTTGCTAGGTGTTCTAAGTGATTGCTAGGGCAATTGCTATGGTGTTGTGGCTGGTTGTTATGCAGTTGCTAGGGTGTTGTGAATGGTTGCTATGCGGGTGCAAGGATGTTGCTAAGTGGTTACTAGGGCAATTTCTAGGGTTCTGTGGATGGTTTCTATGCAGTTGCTAGGGCATTGTGGTTGGTTACTATGCAGTTGCTGGAGTGTTCTAAGTGATTGCCAAGAGGTTACAAGGGTGTTGAGGCTGGTTGCTATGCAGTTGCTAGGGTGTTCTATGTGATTGCTAGGATGTCGCTTAGTGGTTACTAGGGCGATTGCTATGGTGTTGTGGTTGGTTGCTATGCAGTTGCTAGGGTGTTGTGGAGGGTTGTTATGTGGTTGCTAGGATGTTGCTAAGTAGTTACTATGGCAATTGATATGGTATTGTGGATGGTTGTTATGCAGTTGCTAGGGTGTTCTAAGTGATTGCTAGGATTTTGCTAAGTGGTTACTAGGGCAATTGCTAGGGTGTTGTGGCTGATTGCTATGTGGTTGCGAGGGATGTTCTAAGTAATTGCTAGGATGTTGCTAAGGGGTTACTAGGGAAATTGCTAGGGTGTTGTAGCTGGTTGCTATGCAGTTGCTAGGGTGTTCTAAATGATAGCTAGGAGGCTGCTAAGTGGTTACTAGTGCAATTGATGTGGTGTTGTGGTTGGTTGCTATGCAATTGCTAGGGTGTTGTGGATGGTTGCAAGGGTGTTCTTAGGGATTGCTAGAACGTTGCTAAGTGATTACTAGGGCAATTGCTATGGTATTGTGGCTGGTTGCTAGTGGTTGCTAGGCTGATCTAAGTGATTGCTAGGATGTTGCTAAATAATAACTAGGGCAATTGCTATGGTGTTGTGGCTGGTTGCTATGTGGTTGCTAGGCATTTCTAGGTGATTGCTAGTATGTTCCTGAGTGTTTGCAAGGACATTGCTATTGTGATGTGCCTTGTTGCTATGTGGTTGCTAAGGAGTTGTGGCTGGTTGTTATGCAGTTGCGGCTGGTTTCTATGCGGTTGCTAGCAAGTTGTGGCTGGTTGCTAGGGATCTCCAGGTGACTGCTAGTATGTTGCTGAGTGTTTACAAGGGCATTGCTTGTGTTATGTGCCTTGTTGCTATGTGGTTGCTAGGGAGTTGTGGCTGGCTTCTGTGCGCTTTCTTCCTGTCTGGCATGAAAAGTGTTGGTGACCTTCGGGTCCCTCGTTTGATGTGCGTCTGGAGGGTTGTTATGGTCCAGCAGGTGTAAATCGTGAACAGCAGCAGCACTGGTGATGAGTGTGTGTGTTTGCTGTGTGTGTGTTCTCTGCAGATCTGTGTGGTTCTGCTGAGCAGAGGCCTCTGATGTCCCAGCGCTCTCTGCCTGGCACTCCGGTCACACACAAACACCTGCCCATCGACCTGCGCACATCCATGGACGGCAAATACAAGGAGATCGCAGAGGTGTGTGGAACACGTGTGTGTGTGTGTGTGTGTGCGCATAACGTTTGTCTGTGTAACGTGTGTGTGTGTGATATGAGTGTGTGGAACGTGTGTGTGTGTGTGTGTGTGTGTGTGTAATATGAGTGTGTGAAACGTGTCTGTGTGTAATATGAGTGTGTGTGTGTGTGTGTGTGTGTGTGTGTGTGTGTGTGTGTGTGTGTGTGTGTGTGTGCGTAACAGTTGTCTGTGTAACGCGCGCGTGCGCATGTGTGTGTAATATGAGTGTGTGTAACGTGTGGGTGTGTGTGTTTGTTTGTGTGTGTGCGTGATATGAGTGTGTGGAACGTGTGTGTGTACACTCACCTAAAGGATTATTAGGAACACCTGTTCAATTTCTCATTAATGCAATTATCTAATCAACCAATCACATGGCAGTTGCTTCAATGCATTTAGGGGTGTGGTCCTGGTCAAGACAATCTCCTGAACTCCAAACTGAACGTCAGAATGGGAAAGAAAGGTGATTTAAGCAATTTTGAGCGTGGCATGGTTGTTGGTGCCAGACGGGCCGGTCTGAGTATTTCACAATCTGCTCAGTTACTGGGATTTTCACACACAACCATTTCTAGGGTTTACAAAGAATGGTGTGAAAAGGGAAAAGCATCCAGTATGCGGCAGTCCTGTGGGCGAAAATGCCTTGTTGATGCTAGAGGTCAGAGGAGAATGGGCCGACTGATTTAAGCTGATAGAAGAGCAACTTTGACTGAAATAACCACTCGTTACAACCGAGGTATGCAGCAAAGCATTTGTGAAGCCACAACACGCACAACCTTGAGGCGGATGGGCTACAACAGCAGAAGACCCCACCGGGTACCACTCATCTCCACTACAAATAGGAAAAAGAGGCTACAATTTGCAAGAGCTCACCAAAATTGGACAGTTGAAGACTGGAAAAATGTTGCCTGGTCTGATGAGTCTCGATTTCTGTTGAGACATTCAGATGGTAGAGTCAGAATTTGGCGTAAACAGAATGAGAACATGGATCCATCATGCCTTGTTACCACTGTGCAGGCTGGTGGTGGTGGTGTAATGGTGTGGGGGATGTTTTCTTGGCACACTTTAGGCCCCTTAGTGCCAATTGGGCATCGTTTAAATGCCCCGGCCTACCTGAGCATTGTTTCTGACCATGTCCATCCCTTTATGGCCTCCATGTACCCATCCTCTGATGGCTACTTCCAGCAGGATAATGCACCATATCACAAAGCTCGAATCATTTCAAATTGGTTTCTTGAACATGACAATGAGTTCACTGTACTAAAATGGCCCCCACAGTCACCAGATCTCAACCCAATAGAGCATCTTTGGGATGTGGTGGAACGGGAGCTTCGTGCCCTGGATGTGCATCCCACAATTCTCCATCAACTGCAAGATGCTATCCTATCAATATGGGCCAACATTTCTAAAGAATGCTTTCAGCACCTTGTTGAATCAATGCCACGTAGAATTAAGGCAGTTCTGAAGGCGAAAGGGGGTCAAACACAGTATTAGTATGGTGTTCCTAATAATCCTTTAGGTGAGTGTATGTGTGTGTGTGTAATATGAGTTTGTGGAGTGTGTGTGTGATGTGTGTGTAATATGTGTGTGTGGGTATGTGAATGTGTGTGACGTATGTGTGTGTGTGTTTGTTTGTGTGTGTGCGTGATATGAGTGTGTGGAACGTGTGTGTGTATGTGTGTGTGTGTAATATGAGTTTGTGGAGTGTGTGTGTGATGTGTGTGTAATATGTGTGTGTGGGTATGTGAATGTGTGTGACGTATGTGTGTGTGTGTGTGTGTGTGTGTAACAGTTGTCTGTGTAACGCGTGTGTGATTTGTGTGTAATATGAGTGTGTGGAACGTGTGTGTGTGTAATATGAGTGTGTGGAACGTGTGTGTGTGTAATATGAGTGTGTGGAACGTGTGTGTGTGTGTGTGTGTGTGTAATATGATTGTGTGTGTGTGTGTGTGTGTGTGTGTGTGTGTGTGTGTGTGTGTAACGCGTGCGTAATATAAGTGTGGAAGCTGTGTGTGTAACGCGTGTGTATTATAAGTGTTTGTAACGTGTGTGTGTGTAACGTGTGTGTGTGTGTGTGTAACATTTGTGTGTGTGTATGGTGTGTTGCAGGAGCTGCTGGCGAGGAGTATGACGGACAGTGACATGCGTTGTGCTCCGTACGAGTTTCCCGAAGAGAGTCCCATAGAACAACTGGAGGAGAAACGCCACCGTCTGGAGCGACAGATCAGTCAGGACGTCAAGTAAAACACACACACACTCACGCACGCACACACACTGTCCACTCTGATAACGTCTGCTGGCTGATCCAGATCCCACATCTGTTGTGAGGACACACACACACACACACATCACTCACTCACTCACTCACGCGCATGCACGCACACACACACACTGTCCACTCTGATAACGTCCGCTGGCTGTTATCCAGATCCCACGTCTGTTGTGAGGGGACACACACTCACGCACACACACTCACGTACGCACACACTCACTCAGGAGCGCACACTCACGCGCACGCACGCACGCACACACACTGTGTCCTAACCTGGTTTACTAACTCATTTTTCCACCCGCACTGAAAGTGAGTCTCAGATAATCTGAATATATCGGATGTTTAATGTACATTACGTGAAGTGTGATTTTGGTGATTTATCACTAGCATTAATACATTAATGATGGGTCATACTGTATGAAAAAATACTGAATAATTGTAATTGCATTTTATTGTTTAATTGTTTTATTTAAAAAAATATATATATATATGTATAAATGAGACAAATATAAAAAAACTGTATTTATAAAATAAATAAATTATAAAATTAGTAATACATTAATTATTATTAGCCTTTAAAAATATTACTTATATTTTAAATATAATTCAATATTAATAATATTAGTATTTAATTATATTATATATAGTTTTTCTACACAGAATAACAGACCCAAATTTTTTAAAAATACAAACTAATAAAATACAATTATACAGCAAAATAATACAGTAGATAAAAATATAAAATTTGAACAATAATAATAATAATAATACATAAATAAAAAATATATATTAATAATTTTTTATTATCTATTATTACTAATAAACTATTTAAATGTATTCATTAAAATAAACTTAATTTAAGTAAAGTAAATGTACAGCAACTTCCTCTTCTGAATGTGATGCAAACGGATAACTCAGCGTTCGTGACTCCATAAAAAGATTCAGTTCAAAAGAGTCATTCATGTGTGAATCATTGGCCAGCGGCTGTGGATCGTGGGAAACTCGCTCTTATATTCACACCCAACATCTCGCTTCTAATCGCTGCACCTGCTCAGTGTTGTTCGTGATCTGTGTCTCTGCTTCCCAAAACACCCCGGCGTTCAGAACCACACCGCTTGGCTGCGTTTCAGCAGTTTGTGTGGGTGTGTTTGGGTTTGTGTCGCTTACAGATGCTTAAACACACACACACACACACACACACACTTTCTGCTCGGATGGAGAGTTCCAGATTCCCTCGGCTGCAGTTTAAATGAACAGTTCTTTACAGAAATCAATCAGCATCACTCAGAGTGATTTATACTCTCTTCTCGTGCCTGTGTGTGTGTGTGTGTGTGTGTGTGTGTGTGTGTGTGTGTGTTACTCACTCAAATCTGCTGCTTTGCCTCACGTCCTTCAAGGCTTGAGCCAGAGATTCTGCTGCGAGCCAAACAAGACTTCATGAAAATAGACAGCGCAACCGACCTGGAGTGAGTCTCTGCTTTCCGTCCGTCCGTCTGTGTGTGTGTGTGCGCGTCTCTCAAGGTGTGTGTTCATCCACAGGTATATGCAGGACAGTCATGAGGACGCGGTCGACCAGCATCATATGGAGCGCGAGATGCTCGTAGAGAAAGAGTTCCAGCGCGTGTCCATCTCGGGAGAGGAGAAGTGTGGGGTGAGAACGAGAGAAACACACACTTCACTAAGAGCTTCAGTTAGTTTGCCTGAAAATACTATAATAGTTTATTAGTTCATCAAGAACAACTTTGATGGACTTTTTTGATCCACTTCAAATGTTGACTACTGTATATGTATGTATGTATATATATATATAAAAAGCACAAACCTCACTGAATTTGATTTGATTTGATTGGTTAAGTTCATTCTCCGTCTCTGTCAGATATTGTATATATGTACAGGTGAAACTCGAAAAATTAGAACATGGTGCAAAAGTTCATTTATTTCAGTAATTCAACTTAAAAGGTGAAAATAATATATTATATAGACTCATTACATGCAAAGTGAGATATTTCAAGCCTTTATCTGTTATAATTTTGATGATTATGGCTTAAAGCTTATGAAAACCCCAAATTCAAAATTAGAATATTGTGAAAAGGTTTTCAGAAGCTGTCTATATAATATATTAGTTTCACCTTTAAGTTGAATTACTGAAATAAATGAAATTTTGCACGATAATTATAATTTTTCAAGTTTCACCTGCATATACAGTAGTCAACATTTGAAGTGGATCAAAACCTTTCATCAAAGTTATACATGAATTTTGAACAATTCCCGTTCTGTCTTAGAACAACTTTGATGAACTTTTTTGAACCCCTTCAAAGGTTGACTACTGTATAATACTAAAACACTGATGAAAACATTAACTTAACTTGAAAATGCAAAGTTAAACTTAGCTAATATAGAAATTACTAACAGAACAAAAACATCTTTATCGGTATTGATTTTTTTTTTTGCTCTGGAAAACACAAAACAACAAAAACGTTCTTAAAACAAGATCAATTAAAAGTGTTTCATGTAATATTAAAAATGGTTATGAAATACACAAATGTTCTAATATTAAAATCAGCCGTTCACTTTTAAATTGAAGGAGGATTATTATGAGGAAATGTACATTGCTATATATACTAATGCATTTTAACAAGTTAAAGTAAATTAACAACAGTTAATGTTTTTTTGTTATTTTTAAAATTCAAAACATGAATAAATACTATAATTATATGTAAATAATATTAAAGAACTGATCAAAATAATCAATTAAAATTCAAATGAAACTGCAACATTAAATGTACAAATATAGAAATGACTAATTAAATGTAAAAAAGCTAATATATATATGTGTGTGTGTGTGTGTGTGTTATAATATGTAATATTAATATTTGTAGAAAAGTATTCTACTATTGAAATCATAGAATGTTTAAAATATATTTTGTTTTTGTGGATTATTTTCTTGTGAATTTCACTTTAAATTTAGAGAGATTTAAGATTAAAACAAGTGACACAAATTTGCCAAATGTTTTGTTAAAGATGTTAAATTCTCTAAGTTTTGTTTTCAAATTATTTTTGTTTTATGGATGTTTAAATATTTTACTGGAAAACAGGATAAACATAATGATTGTTGTATTCCTCATTTGTAAGTCGGAAGATAATTAATGAGACAATTCAGAATCAATAAATTAGTTTAATCAATTATCAACATGTGAATAAATGGATTAAAAAGTCTATTGATTGATATTTAAAACCAGTTTTGTTGGTAACTAAAACTATATAAAAAAAATATAAAGCTGAAATAAAATATAAACATCAAATGAAAAACTTCAAAACCGATAATTAGTAATGTTGCCATGGCAACTAACTGAAATAATATAATTTCAAGTTGAAGTAGTAAAATGACAAACTACAATAAAAACAAATTAAAGCTAAATAAAAAATCGAATTAAATAAAATTGACAAAATCACATATAACTTACTAAAACATAAGTTAAAAGGAAAACTGAAAATATAAAAAGAAAAGCCAATTAAAAATTGACATTACAATAAGGCCTGTCCAAGTTTTCTCTAAGGTTTGTTCTTAAATTGGTTATCTCAAGACATTAAATTCCATTATCTCAAGACAATAAATTATGTCATCTCAAAATATATAAAATTCTCTAAGTTTTATCTAAGGTTTGTTCTTAAATTTATTATCTCAAGAAAATAAATTCTATTATCTCAAGATATTAAATTCTCTAAGTTTTCTCTAAGGTTTGTTCTTAAATTATATTATCTTAAGATATTGAATTCTATTATCTCAAGATATTAAACATTCTCCAAGTTTTCTCTAAGTTTTGTTCTTAAATTGGTTATCTCAAGACATTAAATTCCATTATCTCAAGACAATAAATTCTGTCATCTCAAAATATATAAAATTCTCTAAGTTTTATCTAAGGTTTGTTCTTAAATTCTATTATCTCAAGATAATAAATTCTATAATGCCAAGATATTAAATTCTCTAAGTTTTCTCTAAGGTTTGTTCTTAAATTCTATTATCTTAAGATATTGAATTCTATTATCTCAAGATATTAAACATTCTCCACGTTTTCTCTAAGTTTTGTTCTTAAATTGGTTATCTCAAGACATTAAATTCCATTATCTGGAGACAAAAAATTCTGTCATCTCAAAATATATAAAATTCTTTAAGTTTTATCTGAGGTTTGTTCTTAAATTCTATTATCTCAAGATAATAAATTCTATAATGCCAAGATATTAAATTCTCTAAGTTTTCTCTAAGGTTTGTTCTTAAATTCTATTATCTTAAGATATTGAATTCTATTATCTCAAGATATTAAACATTCTCAGAGTTTTCTCTAAGGTTTGTTCTTAAATTGGTTATCTCAAGACATTAAATTCCCTTATCTCAAGGCAATAAATTCTGTCATCTCAAAATATATAAAATTCTTTAAGTTTTATCTAAGGTTTGTTCTTAAATTCTATTATCTCAAGATAATAAATAATTCTCCAAGTTTTCTCTAAGGTTTGTTCTTAAATTTATTATTTCAAGAAAATAAATTCTATTATCTCAAGATATTAAATTCTCAAGATATTAAATTCTCCAAGTTTTCTCTAAGGTTTTAAATTCAGTCATTTTCCAAGTTCTCTAAGTTTTGTTCTCAAATTCATCTTGTTTAGTAACAAATAACCTGATTCCCGGTGATCCACACTGATGTGTTGTTGTGATTTCCGCTGGTGTGTTCACGGATCTGGTGATGTGTGTGAAGATATGATGTGTTGTTGTGATTTCCGCTGGTGTGTCCAGGTGCCGTTCACGGATCTGGTGGACGCAGCGAAGTGTGTGGTGAAGGCCCTGTTCATCAGAGAGAAGTACATCGCTCTATCTCTGCAGAGCTTCTGTAAGACCACGACTCGATCCCTGCAGGAGCTCAACCAGAGACCGCTGGACATCAGCGTCTTCGAGGACCTTCGCGGGAGTCCCGTCGACTCGGGTGTGTGACACACACACACACACACACACACGCATGTCCACAACATAGAATAGAATAAAAAAAACTTTATTGTCATTGCATTTAAAATACAATGAAATTGTGAATGCCCTTCTAACTATGTACCATACTATACACATTAACATAAATACATACACATATACTCTGCTGTATATTGCCCAAGTCAAGTCAAGTCATCTTCATTTATATAGCGCTTTTAACAATGGATTGTTTCAAAGCAGCTTTACAGAGATAAACATATAATTTAAGGTAACAGAGATTGTTTTGGCTTTATAGCGGTTCTTGAATAATGTTATTTCCAGCTAAAGTTAGTTTTGATTGATTCCCCTCCGTCGAAATGATCAGACTTTAAACGCGAACCTGTGATTAACGCTGACGGCGTTCACATGCTCATTCAGAGTTGATTCTATAGTTATGTGCTTTTTAAAATATGTGCACAGGTTTGTAATTCATACAACCCAGCCTAAACAAACTACTTGTCTTGCCTATAAATTTTGACACAGAATTTTGTTTTATTTTATCACTTCGCGAGCCGGAATTCACAACGCTTTATCTGTAGAGTGGGAAAGGGATCCCACTCTATATATATATATAAGTACATAATATAATAACAGATGAGCAAATAAAGCTATGAAATATGGAATATGGGGTACAGAGATATTATGTGTGTTGATTGAGAGTAAATTATCTTAATCCAATTACCACAACCACTCAACCCAGCGCTGACGTGTGTGTGTGTGTCTCTCAGACATGCGCGTTCACATGCCGGTGTCGGAAACACACCCATACGACGGGCGACACATGAAGAACCTGCCGCCGGACGCCGGATACACCTGTGCTATGGTGGACGGGGTCATTCACGTCTACACCGCGCAAAACCCCACGGACAAGTGAGTTTCGGGGAACATCCCACTGTAAACTTCTTCTAAATAGGGGCTTTCGCACCAGGTAGTTCCAGGAACGAGCCACCAGGGTGTTTCCCTGAGAACTGATGGTTCACTTAGGAACGTTTTCCTGGTTGCGTTCGCAGCGCCAGTAGGAACTCTGAGTGACGTGAGACACGCTTGTTGTTGTGAATAATTTTGACGGCGCTAAGAACGACTGAGCCACACAGCGCTCGCATTCTCCCGTTCATTAGTTTACAATCTGTCTAACACGTGCCGTGCCGAGGCACAACCCACGTAATGCTGATATTCCGCGAATAACTGCAATTGCAGATTTCGAACAGAGATGGCGACAAAGAGGAAACACTGCGGACTGCAGCTTTAATAAACAAAACATTATTGGGTTAAATAATGGCTTCTTTCATCCTCAGAAATTAGAAAAATTTCCATTTAATAGAGATATCAGTAGCATTATTACTTCAGTGATACTTAGTAAAAGGATTCCATTAAACACATTTTTAAGAAATAATATCTTTATGTTGTTTCTGCATTCATTTGGAGATTCGATGTAAAAAATGATGTATTACATTATACAAATATATTACATATTTTAATGTTAGGTGCAATTAATTAGTGTGTTTTAATCGACTGATAGCACTAATTTATTTGAATAAATATTGTAGTTTTACTTTAAAAATAATTAATAGTCAATTAATTTTAAAAAGTCAATAATAAAAAAGCCACCAAAAGGTGCATTCTGGGATTTCTAGTCAGGATGCAGAATTTCAATTTAAAATGTACATTTTGCAAAGAAGGATCTGTGCTATTAACGTTAACTAAAACTATTAAAAAAAATTTTATTTAAAAGAAATATATATAAAAACGTAGTTATTTAAAGTTAGAATCAGATCTTGTCAAGGTTATTATTGCCAACTAAAAACATTTTGGTTACTTGAAATAAAATGTTTTTTTTAAGTCAACTTTTTTTTAGCTGAAAATTTCTCATTTTCATTTAATTTACGTGGAAGAACTAAAATTGCTAGAACTAAAACTATCAATATAAAAAATAAAAAATATAATATATTGATAGGGATAATATTAAAAATGACTAAAGAAATAATGCCGTCAACACAATAATACTGCGTTTCTGAAGAAATAATCTTTAAACGATGTAAATAAGTGTATTTTAAGTTCAGTGTTTAATATGTAAATTGATCTGTCAGTGTTTCGGTGTGTGTGTGTGTGTGTGTGTGTGTGTAGGAGCACAGAACTGGACCTGCCGTATCCAGACCTGCAGGAATACATCGCCGACATGAACGTCATGATGGCGCTCATCATCAACGGCCCCGTGTGAGTGACGGTTACCCAGCATGCACTGGGCTCGCTGTACGAGCGTGTGTGTGTCTGACGGGTCGTGTTTCCACAGGAAGTCGTTCTGTTACCGGCGGTTACAGTATCTGAGCTCCAAGTTTCAGATGCACGTTCTTCTGAACGAGATGAAGGAGCTCGCCTCGCAGAAGCAAGTGCCACACCGAGACTTCTACAACATACGCAAGGTCACACACACACACACACACCGCTTCAGTCAGCATACACATCCGGAGTTTGAGTCCAAGGGCCAATCAGAACACAGCACTGCAATTCGAATTTAACTTTACAGAAGTAGAACAAAAATGACAGAAATAAATCATTAAATCAACTGAGAAATAGTTAATAGATTATGAACATGTGGATGAATAGATTATAGAATGTGCATCTTTAATATTAGATTTCAATATCCAAAGTAATAAAATTATGAATAAAATACTAATTAAATTACCAATATTATAATTAATTATCAAAATAAAAAGTTTTAAAAATATATTTACAACAAATATACTTAATGATATAATTATACATATATTTTAATTCTATATAAAAAGAACTATAAAAATCTGCAACATTGGAATATTAAAATACTTAGAAAATAGAATGTAAGATAATTATTAATACATCAAGATTTTGAAAGGAAAAATATATAACTATATACAGTATATCAATATACGTGTATGCATATATAAAATAATGCACGTTATTTGAATATTAAAATATACAGAATATTAGAAAATAAGATAATTAATACAAATTAAATGAATGACTAATATAGAAATAATTATCAGAATGAAAATAGTTTTACTGTATAATAAATTTAAATACGGTACTATAAAATAATGACAAATATGTTTTGATAGAAAAATATATTACAAGACATATATATATATATATATATTACATAAAAATATATGTATTTATTATATATAACATCACACAATTTATATATATATATATATATATATATATATATATGTGTGTGTGTGTGTGTGTATATGTAATATCTATAGATTTTTCTATTGTTTAAGCCAGTTCATTTCCAAATACAACGTATGATTTATTAATTTATTATATATAATATCACACAATTTTTATATATATATATATATGTGTGTGTGTGTGTGTGTGTGTGTGTATATGTATATGTAATATCTATAGATTTTTCTATTGTTTAAGCCAGTTCATTTCCAAATACATCGTATGATTTAAAGACATTTGTTGAATTCAGAAGTTTGGATGGGAAAGCGATGCAGAAAGGAAGTTGTAAAGCCCGTTTGCGTTCCGTAGTTCCAGAAGAAACGGTTGTTGTCGTGACTCTTGCGTCTGTCAGGTGGACACACACATCCACGCCTCGTCCTGCATGAATCAGAAGCATCTCCTGCGCTTCATCAAGCGCGCGATGAAGAAATCCCCGGACGAGATCGTGCGCGTGGAGGGCGGCCGCGGACAGACCCTGATGGAGGTGTTCGAGAACATGAACCTGACGGCGTACGACCTCAGCGTCGACACACTCGACATGCACGCGGTAAGACGTCCAGCGCTGTGTGTGTATCGCTAACTGTTCGTATGTGTGCATCTCTGAAATACATAACCTAGACGCTGTCCTGCAAACTGTAATGTGGACTCTCTGTAAACTTTCTGTAAAGCTGCGGTGAAATGACGTGTGTTTTGAAAAGCGCGATACAAATAAACGTGAATTGAATTTAAAAGGAAGACATTTCTGAAATTTACAATTTTGGATGGGAAAAACAATGCCGAATATAAAACGCATCAGATAGTCTTTGGAAACAAGTTTCTGTCAGAACGTGGAGGTTGTTGTATTGTAAAACCCGTTTGCGTTCCCTTCACTTGAAACGGGCCTTCGGGGAGAAAAACAGCATCATTAATAAAAACACTTCCAAAAATCAAGATGTAATCAAGTTCTTGTTTTTAATATTTGATAGTGCTGTTTTCCCCAATATCAGCAGCACTTTTGCAAATGTGAATGAATCGGACGCTTTGAACGAATCGTTTGAGTGAATGATTCACTGACTCACTCGGTGAGGCCGCCACCTACTGGCGGTTTAGTATCATTTCATTTTAGCTGAAGGACAAAGATTGTTTTCGGTCATGATTGTAACAATAGTTCTGGTCAAAGAGATGAAATAAATGTATAAATAGACTATTATGAGCAAAAAATAAGATGTATTGTAAATATAACAGAGATAAAGTAATAGCAGTCTAGAATACTAACCATGTATGTGTGACGTCAAGTCAATTCACCTTCATTTATACAGCGCTTTTAACAATATAGATTGTTTCAAAGCAGCTTTACAGAGATAACAGGAAATAATTATAATAATAATAATAAAAGCGTAATTTTGACGCTTCCTCCGCAGGACAGAAACACGTTCCATCGCTTCGACAAATTCAACTCCAAATACAATCCGATCGGAGAATCCATTCTCAGAGAGATCTTCATCAAAACAGACAATCACATCCAGGGGAAATACTTCGGCCACATCGTCAAGGTGACGCGCACACACACACTGTCCGGCAGCGCAGTTCTGCTCATTAATGCAATTAACCACAAATTATACATTACATTTATTATTCAATTATTATTTATTAAGAGTCTATAATAGTGTTTAAGCACCCTTTCTTTTTAGATTTAATTTTGATTCCTTTCCTAAAACTATATTTTGAAATGAATAAATTTAGATAAACATGAAAATGTTTTATCGATGTGTTAATTGAAATAAATGTAACAACATTAAACGTGTATTTAATTTAATCTCATTATTTTTATCATTGGCAGCCGAGGTTCAAACTCGAGTAATTCTTCACTGAAAACCCATTAAACACAGACAAGCTGAAACCGGTGTGTGTATCTAGCTCTGAATGTGCTGCCGTGTGGCTTCCTGTGTGTGCAGGAAGTGATGTCAGACCTGGAGGAGAGCAAGTACCAGAATGCCGAGCTGCGTCTGTCGATCTACGGCCGATCCATGGACGAGTGGGACAATCTGGCGCAGTGGGCCGTCACACACTCCGTGTACTCCGATAACGTGCGCTGGCTGATCCAGATCCCACGACTGTTGTGAGGAGACACACACACACACACACACACACACACACACACACACTCAGTGTACTCCGATAACGTGCGCTGGCTGATCCAGATCCCACGACTGTTGTGAGGACACACACACACTCACAATCACTCTCTCATACACACACACACACTCAGACACACACACTCACTACACACGCACACGCTTTGTTTTCATGTTTTATGGGTTCTTCCATGAGTGTGATGAGTGTGTGTGTGTGTGTGCGTGTGTGTGTGTGTGTGTGTGTGTAGTGACGTGTACCGCACTAAGAAGCAGCTGATGAACTTCCAGCAGATGCTGGAGAACATCTTCCTGCCTCTGTTCGAGGCGACAGTGAATCCCAGCAGCCACTCGCACCTGCACCTGTTCCTCACACACGTGAGTCATTCAGCCGACACACCAACTGCACGTCAGAGAGAGAACCTGCACGCATGATGTGTGTGTGTGTGTGTTGTCCAGGTGGTGGGCTTCGACAGCGTGGACGACGAGTCTAAACCGGAGCATCACATCTTTAACCTGGACAGTCCGACTCCGGCGCGCTGGTGTGACGACAACAACCCGCCGTACTCGTACTATCTGTACTACATGTACGCCAACATGACGGTGCTCAACCACCTGCGCAGGTACTCACACACTCACACACTCCACATCATCAGTGTCACTCACTTCACGAGTCACTCCGAATCACTTCATGAGTCACTTCGAATCACTTCACGAGTCACTCCGAATCACTTCACGAGTCACTCCGAATCACTTCATGAGTCACTCCAAATCACTTCACGAGTCACTCCAAATCACTTCACGAGTCACTCCGAATCACTTCACGAGTCACTCCGAATCACTTCACGAGTCACTCCGAATCACTCCACCAGTCACTCCGAATCACTCCACCAGTCACTCCGAATCACTTCACCAGTCACTCCGAATCACTTCACGAGTCACTCCGAATCACTTCACGAGTCACTCCGAATCACTCCACCAGTCACTCCGAATCACTCCACCAGTCACTCCGAATCACTTCACCAGTCACTCCGAATCACTCCACCAGTCATTCCGAATCACTTCACCAGTCACTCTGAATCACTCCACCAGTCACTCCGAATCACTTCACCAGTCACTCCGAATCACTCCACCAGTCACTCCGAATCACTTCACCAGTCACTCCGAATCACTTCACCAGTCACTCCGAATCACTTCACCAGTCACTCCGAATCACTTCACCAGTCACTCTGAATCACTCCACCAGTCACTCCGAATCACTCCACCAGTCACTCCGAATCACTCCACCAGTCACTCCGAATCACTTCACCAGTCACTCTGAATCACTCCACCAGTCACTCCGAATCACTTCACCAGTCACTCCGAATCACTTCACCAGTCACTCCGAATCACTCCACCAGTCACTCCGAATCACTCCGATTCACTCCACCAGTCACTCCGAATCACTCCACCAGTCACTCCGATTCACTCCATCAGTCACTCCGAATCACTCCACCAGTCACTCCGAATCACTTCACCAGTCACTCCGAATCACTCCACCAGTCACTCCGAATCACTCCACCAGTCACTCCGATTCACTCCACCAGTCACTCCGATTCACTCCACCAGTCACTCCGAATCACTCCACCAGTCACTCCGAATCACTCCACCAGTCACTCCGAATCACTCCACCAGTCACTCCGAATCACTCCACCAGTCACTCCGAATCACTCGGATTCACTCCACCAGTCACTCCGATTCACTCCACCAGTCACTCCGAATCACTCCACCAGTCACTCCGAATCACTCCACCAGTCACTCCGAATCACTCCACCAGTCACTCCGAATCACTCCACCAGTCACTCCGAATCACTCCACCAGTCACTCCGAATCACTCCACCAGTCACTCCGAATCACTCCACCAGTCACTCCGAATCACTCCACCAGTCACTCCGAATCACTTCACCAGTCACTCCGAATCACTCCACCAGTCACTCCGAATCACTTTACCAGTCACTCCGAATCACTTTACGAGTCATTCTGATTCTCTGCGTTTGTGAGCAGGAGGCGGGGCTTCAACACCTTCGTGCTGCGCCCTCACTGCGGGGAGGCGGGGCCTATTCATCATCTGGTGTCTGGATTCATCCTGTCAGAAAACATCTCACACGGACTTCTGCTCAGGAAGGTAAGTGGATGAAAAGAGTGTGAATCGAAAGACTCATTTGTTCAGGAATCAGACAGAGAACCATCTTCTAAGAATCATTAGTCCGGAAATCTGAACACTGCTTGTGTTGTGTGGATTTGATTTAATAAAAAGAACCGGTTCATAAGAGTCATTTGTTTAGGGAATCAGAATGTAGTCTGATTCATGAACGAATGACTCTTATGAACCGGTTCTCTTTGTAGTGAGTGGAAAAATCACTACAGTGTAGATTCATAACCTTTATTTTTTTGGTAAATTGGTTACAGTATTGAATCGGATTTCACTAGATGCACTATGTGGCTTTGATCCACTAAAGATTCAGTTCATAGGAGTCATTCAATCAAGTATCTGATTTTACCAGTTCACGATGTATGGCTAATTTGAATCAAACACAAATTCCCAAACAAATGTAGTGAACAATGTAGTCCGATTCCCTAAGAAATACTTTTTAGTGAATTAAACGCATACAACGCAACCAGTGTAGTCCAAACAATTCTTAACCAAATGACTCTTATGAACCAGTTCTTTTAAGTGAATCAAAACATGCAGAATGACTAATGTTGTCCTATTCATGAAGGAATGACTCATATGAGATGGTTCTTTTTAGTGAATCAGAATCAAAAGCTTGACTGGTGTTCTTAAAAAAACATTTACATCTAATCATTAAGCAGATTAGATTATCTGAAACGACTTTTATGAATATTTTGGTGTGAATCAAACACATTCAAAGCGACTAAAGAACAATGATTCCTAAACGAATGGCAAACTAATTTATTTTGATTCCTTAAAGGTGCTTTGTGTAATATTTAGGAGGTTTGTTGACAGAAATGCAATATCATAAACATTGTGTATAACGACATTACATAATGGACCGTTATTGCGTTTATTAGCTTAGAATGAGCCATTTCTCTCTACACACACTTCCGCTTACACCGACAGGTTTCTACGGTGGCCCTGAACGGACAAACGCATTTTGTTGTTCTTCGTGCAAAGAAGCTAGCTAAAGTCATAGAATAAAAGTAACAATAATATTCGCTATAACATATCGTTTTACTGAATGATTAAGTAAACCTAATTTCTTAGTTTATCTTTGTAAAGAATCCTCATTGCTTAACTGGCTACTCGCTGCTGTCTTAGACGACGACATCACTTCCTGTCGGCCACCTTAACTTCTGTTGGGTGCAATTCACAACCTCACCACTAGATGCCGCTAAAACTTACACACTGCACCTTTAACTACTCTTGTTTGACCATGTTTTTGATTCACTAAAAGAACCAGTTCATAAGAGTCATTCGTTCATGAATCGGACTACATGAGTCACTCTGTATGTGTTCGATTCACTATAAAGAACCGCTTCATGAGAGTCATTAATTTAAGAATCGTTAGATTTCAGTATTTTGAACAAGTTATAACAAACACACAGGACAGAATCATCAAGGTGGACGTAGTAGTGATAGACCTGTGTGTGTTGTAGGCTCCGGTCCTGCAGTACCTGTACTATCTGGCTCAGGTGGGCATCGCGATGTCTCCGCTCAGCAACAACAGTCTGTTTCTGAGTTACCACCGTAACCCTCTGCCCGAGTATCTGTCCCGCGGCCTGATGGTGTCGCTGTCCACCGACGACCCGCTGCAGTTCCACTTCACCAAGGTCAGATCACCTGCTGTCCAGTGTAACTCATTACAAGTAACTTGAGTTATGTAATCAGATTACTTTATCAAGTAACGCATTACTTTTAAATTTTACAACAAAATAAGTAACGCAAGTTACTTTGTTTTCCCATTTATTGACTGACAGCTCTGTGTGCAGAGTGTGTGTGTGTAAACATGATGGTTATTGTAGTTCTAGACTAAATGTGTGCATTTACTCATCTCACTTGCACAAACAAAGATTCAATATTCCTCAAAATGAATAAAATCAGTGAAATGCAGAATCAGAATACTATGCAAACCTCCAATAACTAAATATGTTAAATAAAACATACATTTGTATGCATTTAATCTCACTTTACTGACCGATGCACTTGCTTCTGACCTTCGATGATTCGGTTAAACCATGAGCAAAAATGACTATAGATTATTTTTAGGTGAACTTTTGGTAAAGTAAGTGTTAAACTTTCTTCTCCTGCATCTATTCTTGCGTTATCCAGAATAACAGCAGCTGAAGGGTGTGTTTGAGCTGTTCCTCTACTGTACACACGTGAATCTGCATTCCCTTCAGCCTGAGGATATTATTTCATTTTTGGTGTGAAAGGTCCTTTACATTTGCCTAAAAATATAGCCTAACTTTTTCATTCCTAAAAAACAAGCCCAGCCCAGGTGGAAAAAAATGATAATGTTGAAAAATAATGTATAATAATGCAATGGGGGAATATTTGTGGGTCCTGATAATGCCAGATGTCTGATGTTACCAGTAAAAAGTCCTACATTGTTGTAAATATATCTAGTCAGTGACAGAGATAAAGCATATTCATCGAAAATAATTCTGTATTTTCAGCTTCAGAATCATGAATATTGTTATTCTGTCTCTATTGTCCTGTGCTTTGGGTTTCCAGCATCAAGTCCAAGACTATTCATTTACACACACGTTATATCAAATTTAGCATTTTAATCAGAAGTAAAAAAAATTGTTAACCTTTTATCATATGTCTTGGAGTATCGCAATAATATGGTATTGTGAGTTCAGTAACGTAATATGTATCGAATCGTGACATGAGGGTATTATTACACCCCTAGTATTTATGGATGTGTCTGTGTTTTGCATGACTCTGTGTGTGTGTGTTGTAGGAGCCTCTGATGGAGGAGTACAGTATCGCTGCTCAAGTGTGGAAACTGAGCTCATGTGACATGTGTGAACTGGCCAGAAACAGTGTGTTAATGAGTGGCTTCTCACACAGGGTAAAAACACACACACACACACACATACATATATATATATAGAAAGGTTATCAAGGTTAATGAAAATAATGGAAATGAAAGCAGGGCTCCCAGAGTCACAGAAAACCTGGAAATTAAAGGGTCCCTTCATAGATTAGTGAACATTTCTGTGGAGAGTATAACTTTGTCGTCATCTATTATATCTGTCTGTCTCAGGCTAAGGGTTATTGGCTGGGTCCCGACTACAACAAAGAGGGTACGATCAGTAATGACATTCGGCGCACAAACGTCCCCGACATCCGTGTGGCGTACCGTCACGAGACGCTGTGCGAAGAACTTCACCTCATCACGCAGGCCGTCCGAACGCAGGAGCTGGACCGCATCGAGGAGGAGGAGGACATGCTGTCCTTCACGCCCAGCCAATCCACAGTCCCGCCCACAAGCTCGCCTGTCCAATCAGCACGCTAGAGATGAGCCATGACGCCACCCCCGCTGACAGCTGTCCAATCAGCACACTAGAGAAGCCATGACCCCGCCCACACGCTCGCCTGTCCAATCAGCACGCTAGAGAAGCCATGACCCCGCCCACACTCACAGCTATCCAATCAGCACGCTAGAGAAGCCATGACCCCGCCCACACTCACAGCTGTCCAATCAGCACGCTAGAGAAGCCATGACCCCGCCCACACTCACAGCTGTCCAATCAGCACACTAGAGAAGCCATGACCCCGCCCACACGTTTGCCTGTCCAATCAGCACGCTAGAGAAGCCATGACCCCGCCCACACGCTCCCCTGTCCAATCAGCACACTAGAGATGAGCCACAGCCCCGTCCACACTCGGCTGTCCAATCAGCACGCTAGAGAAGCCATGACCCCACCCACATGCTCAACTGTCCAATCAGCATACTAGAGAAGCCATGACCCCACCCACACTCTCGCCTGTCCAATCAGCACACTAGAGAAGCCATGACCCCGCCCACACTCTCGCCTGTCCAATCAGCACGCTAGAGAAGCCATGACCCCACCCACATGCTCAACTGTCCAATCAGCACACTAGAGAAGCCATGACCCCACCCACACTCTCACCTGTCCAATCAGCACACTAGAGACGAGCCACAGCCCCGCCCACACTCTCGCCTGTCCAATCAGCACACTAGAGAAGCCATGACCCCGCCCAGATTCACACTACAGAACCCCACAGCATCAGGACCAAAGTGACATTCCCTATACGTCAGTGTTGATCTCATGTCAGTGCATGTTTAGAGACGTTTCAGCTATGCATCAATATAATGCAACGAGCACGAGTGTGTGTGTCATACCTCCGTCACGAGCCCGTGATGACATCACAGCTCCCTCACGTGCCTTTTACTTTAGCTACTTTTATTTAGAAGGTTCGGCTTCGATTGTAACTTACTGTGAACGTGTCTTTTAATCTCTCGTTCTATAAACTGCTTAATTTCTTCATCAATTTGAAGGATACATTTTCTCTGATGGCCGAACTGTTCAGATGTGTGTTACGCATCTCCTCCGGTCCTGCAGGAGGCGCCGGTGAGCCAAAACGAACAGTATTTTTCTAACCCTAAACCTCCTGAACGCTAATCGCCGGGAAGTTTACACGTCTATATGAAGATAGTTTACGTAGACCTCCTCGTACACTAGATATACATAATGCCTGACAGGTCATCGCTAGTTCCATGACTCTGACGTATTAGATCCGGCATGTGTACGGTAGCTTTAGTTGAACATTAAACTGACTGTTAATCTTCACACAATATAGTGATTTTCCCACTAAGAAATCGCACAAATCATGAGATCAAAACCAGCACGATTTGTAGAAATTAGCATGCTGATCGAGCCGGTACAGAGCAAAGCATGAGGTTCGACATGCTAGAAAGCAAATGATCACAAGTAATAGTACAGAAATATATATGTATATCTTTATTTTGTGAATGAGAATGTTAGTCTACAGCAGTACTGATCAGATAAGAGTATTTTGTTCATATCAATAAAGCATGTGTGTATTCAATCTCCTCTGGGTTCTCGCGCATCTTTGCATCAAACCTAAAAACAGTGATAATAATATACAAATCAGACGCTCCTGATCTTCAAAACCAGCTCTGATTACGAATAAATATGAATTTAATATCCAGCATCCATTAACAGCTTCAGTTGTGTGAGTGACTGTGTGTGTGTGTGTGTGTGTCGGTCAGCAGGAAGTTTGTGGCCTCAGATCATTGGTCTCACTTCACTGGCCACCTGGAGAGAGTGAATATGACGTTGTGTGAATATGACATCACATACTTCAGTATGACATCATGTGTGTAACGATGACCTCACCGCAATGGCCGATTTGACGTTCTGCAGCTGGTAGAAAACTCGTCCGCCTTCCTCGGGACAAACAGTCTTGAGCTCGTCACGTGTCATTCCCAGCAGCATGGAGCCGGTGACGCCCCCTAAACACCGGACCGTACTGACAACACAAACATTTTATTATGTGAGTTTAGATGAATAAACTAGCATGCTAGTGGTTCTCAACTGGTTTGGCCACATTTCCCCATGCTCATTAATCCACGACCCAATGTTTTTACGAATTTGAACCACGCAAATTTAGTTCTCAAAAATGGTTGACATGCACAGATGTAAAAACGTCCCTTTTACTTAACATACACTGTAAGAATGATAGTAATAAGGCTATTAAATAAATAGCAACCCTAAACTAGTATTAAAGTTAGCATGTTGGTATGAACCACCACAGTCGTCCAAAAATAACAAAATAAGTGAAAATAAAATGGTATTCTGGAAACTACAGTTACCATTGTAAATGCAATAATAACATGATCTGTTAATAAAACATATGCACACTGACCCTGGTGAAGATAGACGGAATAAACATCATACATGCATGCAATCCTTATTCCCAGCCAGCTAACACACAACGCACCACTTACGTAATGTACTAGTTTTGGCCATTTCATGAATTACTTATTGAAAACGTAACCATGACGTTGCATGCTCGTAATTTCATTGGCTCTTTAAGATTTTTTGTTGTCGTTGCTGCTCTTTATGCGCACAGTCTACAGGACAGACGAGCTCGTTTTTCTGAGGTGAGACACTTATTTCGTTACGAAAATAACGTCAGAATAATCACACTGACACACAGACTGGCAACATCTAATCTGACCGCAGATACTGAACCAGTACAACGCGTTTCTCTCTACTTAAACTGCGTCTGACAGAAACCGACAAATCACGCAAATTAAAAGACTTTGAATCAGATTTTTTTTTTCAATTATGTTTTTTGTTGTTGTCTTTGACTACACACTCCGCGACTAACTCAAAACGGTCTTGCGACCCGCCGGTTGAGAAACACTGTAGTGTATTCTGTACTTTAATACCCATATTTCAACTACGTGTTTCTTCTAAATGTGCATCGTGTGAGACCGTATGCCACCAGGAGTCGTCCTGATTATCAAACATTTTTAGGTTATGACTCATTTCATCAGACTGACCAAAGCCAAGACTTTTTTTTTGTGACTAAACGTGCAAATTATTTAATAACGTGCAGTATTATCCAATATGGAAATTAGGTAAATGAATTAAACATGCACCTTAATGAGGTCATGTGACAGTGCAGCATACTATTACGGTTTCAAATGGCTATTGTTTTGCATACTAGTTTCACACACTATTTATTTTTAAAAGCGTATGCAGTACACAGTATATACTGGGCTGTATTGCTAACACATCTTCCTCACATTTTACTGAAGCCCTTGTGCTCCAGCCAGGCCCGGACCTCCTCCGGACGGGATTTTCTGGTGAGTCCTGGTGCAGAGGGAGTTTCCTGCGGGTCATGAGGTGAAGTTTATGATGTGAACGCGTGTAAATCAGATCTACAGGACTAGACACATGGGTCACGTATACGTACAGGCTTGGCCTCCTGCTGTGGAAGCTGAAGCATGTTGTTGGGGACGTAACCGACCTGGCCTTTCTGATTCTTCACCTTCCACCACTGCTTAGACATGTCCAGCAACTACAACACACACTGAATCCTTACAGACCATTTTCTCAAAAACAAGTAATTACAGAGTCAAGACACTTTAATTTATACAGCGCTTTTAACAATCTCGATTGTTTCAAAGCAGCTTTACAGTGATGATAGGAGATTAAAGTAACATTGTTTTGGCTTTACAGCAGCTCTGAAATAAAGTTATTGTCCAGCTAAAGTTAGAAAGTCAGACACTATATCAGTCTCTGGAGTCGCTCACCTGTAGTTCTTCACCTTTACTGATGGTGAGCTCGCGAGCGTTACGCGCGGAGAAATCAAACACCGCTCGCATGTAGCTCACCGGCAACTCCTCTAAGCTGCGAAACACACACCATTACACACTCAAAGTACAGCAGGAGATCTCCTACACTAAAATACTGAAGTATATCGGTACCTTTCCGGAGGTTCCTCTGGTATTTTGTTGTTCTACACAAAGAAACAGAAGCAAAACACTATTAAAGCATCTGAATTAAATGTTTCTCATGTAATTAAAGGGACAGTTCACCCAAAAATGAAAGTTAGCCCGTGATTTACTCTCCCTCAAGTCATCCTAGTGTATATGACACTCTTCTTTCAGACGAACACAATCAGAGTTATATTAAAAAATGTCCTGCCTCTTCCAAGCTTTATAACGGCAGTGAATGTGTGTATTTTTTTTTGGAAGTCCATCAAAGCGCATCCATCTATGATTAAAGTGTTCGACGTGTCTCTGGGGGGTTATTAAAGGCCTTCTGAAGTGAAGCGATGCGTGTAAGGTAATAAAAATATCCATGTTTAAAACTTTATTGACTAAAATAACAAGCTTCTGGCAGACGGCCGTACGCAAGTCGACTTACGCCACAAGAGCAACACTTGACCCGACGCACGACATAACGACGAACACGGTTAACTAGTCCTGTGTGTTTGAACCGCGAGAGGCGTCAGAGCTTACGCTACTCCTACATCTACGACACACACCGTCAAG